>CAMAOG010000041.1:0-29847 GCA_945859605.1 Lumbricus rubellus | reverse complement strand
TCTCTCTCTCTCTCTCTCTCTCTCTCTCTCTCTCTCTCTCTCTCTCTCTCTCTCTCTAAGCCTTTAAACGAGGTAGACTCGTTTGGAAGGAATCTAATTTAAATAAATACGACACTTAATTTCAACGTTGGAAAGTAAGTTAGTATTGCAAAATTTAGCATAAATCTAGTACTATACGCCACGCGTATGGTTTTTTGAAAAAAATTAAGTTGAAATTATGAAAACGCGCAGTATAGTGAAATTTAAGCAACTTCCCTACCTCTTTAAAGTTTTACCTATAACTTGCTTAAAAATTAGTGGCAACCGCCAAATTTTTTACAGCCGAGGCATCCTTCTTATCTCCACAAGTACAATATAAATTAAAAAGTTAACCACGCACCATGTTGCACACAAATTTCATTTTGACAAAAATATCAAGTGGATGTCATATAGTCGTCGTTGATCGAAGTAGCGAAAATTCGAACGTGGAGAAAAATTTTTTTTTTCCAATTTTAGTAGCATTTTCACTAAAATAATCATTGATAGTAAAAATATTTACCATTCTTTCCATAAAAAATGTAATTTTATTCAGGAAAGTCCGCTTTTTCCGCATTTCCAAAGGGCCTTCACCAAAAGAGAGACAATCGATTACAAGTCGCGGGACACTCGACTAGGCCTCTATATAAATCATAATTTCTAACGCATACAGGAATCTCAGACCTAATTATAAGTGAAAGTATGCAGACATCCTTCCCTTAGATAGGGGCCTACACATTTTAATGCTTAATGCACTTTTTATGGTATTCATAACTTTGCCACAACTACTTTAGATTGCGTTCCTAGCAGAGGTATATTCGACCAATGTCCCAAGTCGTATAGGCCATAGCCTATAGGCCCCTAGACCCTAATTTTTTCCACCTCGAGGGCCTATAGCACGCCCGTGTCTTAGTAACAGTTAGGCCTAGTTGACCACAGCGTGGAAAAGCTGTAGCCTAATTCATACCAACTAGGAATTTATTTATTTATTTATTACCAAAATTTATACAGCGCATCTTTAAGATTTCGATTCAGAGACGCTAATCTAAATTATTTTAAAGTAAGAATGAATAAATATAGGCCCTATATGACCGAGAACAAACACAGTTCGAATAATAACATTAGGCCTAGGCCTATTAAAAGATGCACAAAACGGTCCATTAGGTCTACGTTAACAAGGAGAACCCAGCCAGTTCAAATTGATGGTTGGTTTGTAGCCTACGTTAGCCTATTGGATTTTCCTGTAATCCTGCGCGGTTCCAGTAGCATTTAAATAAATTTTAAAATAATCTGGCTTATTATAGGCTATAATATGTTTCAACACTAGGATGTGGAATGCAGCTGGTTGAATAGAGGCGGCTAAGAGGCCTACTTACTTACTTACGCTATAGGCTATAATAATATTTCAATATATTTGAGCGTTGAATGGATGAAAGTAGCAATTTTCCATAAAAATTGTAAACTTTACAACCAGCGATATAGGCTTATTATATTCAGTTCAAGCGGTAGTAGGCTAAGACTAAAAATTAGTAAAAATGAGCCACCGCTGCTCACTAGTTCTTGCTTGTCTTTAGTTCGACCATTTTGTGGCATGTAATCTTTACGCAATAGCTAAAAAAAATCATTCCATTATTTGTGTTAATAAATCATGTATTGTTCAACTCATTTGTCCATACTGTTTTAGACAAATATATTATAATGGGATGGGTATTTTATATAAAATTGTCTCTCACATTCCGAAACCTTGCCACCTTCTTTACGACCTCCTCCCTCCCCAAAAGTTTACTCCATACAATACTTGGTTTTGGGTCCGCTATTCCGAGGGTCCAGTATTCCGAGGGTCCACTATTCCGAAGGTCCACTATTCCGAAGGTCCACTATTCCGAAGATTGTACTGTTATACGCCTATTATGATAAATCAGTCAGGTTTAGGTCCATTAATTCGAAGGTCCACTATTCCGAACCCTAAACCTAACCCTAACTCACCGTAAACCTATAACCACCAAGGATACAGAACAAAATACAGCGGATATTCGGAATAGTGGACCCTCGGAATAGTGGGCCGTTACAGTAATCTCCGAACTTATGAAGCTCGGGGATTTTTAGTCAACGGAGTAATTTGAGAATGGGAGTGATAATTATGATTGTGCTTGGGTTTCCCGTCCTCATGACACCACGGGCTAGTAAGCTGTGGGTTAGTTACAGACGTTTGACGTTTTTGGATTTGAGGTTGAGGAAAAGAGAATTGCAGTAGTCGTGCTTTGAGCAGGAATTATCATTCATCAAACTTATATATATTACAAGCTGTGCCCGGCCACGCGTTGATGTGGCTGAAAACAGCGTCCAACAATCCCTCCCTACCTCCATTCCACCTCCCTTTCTCGCACCATCCCGCTTACCCTCCTCTCTCCCCTCCCCTCCCCTATACTCTCCCTTCCCATTTCCCCTCCCATCCTTTCCCCTCCCCTTCCCCTCCCTTCCTTTTACACCCCTCCCCTTCCCATCTCCTCTCCATTCCCCTCCCTACCCCTCTTCCCCTCAACCTCCTCCCGTCCCTATCCCCCTCCATTCCCCTCCACCTCTCACTCCACCCTACCATTCTTCCCCTCCCAGTCCCATCTTCCTCCATCCATCCATGATCCATCCGTCCATTCCTGTGCCTCTTTGCATCCCTCCCTCCTCCATCCCTCCCCTCCGCTCCCTCCCCTCCTTCTTCGTCCCGCTTCTTTCCCTTCTTTCCTCCCTCACACCGAGGGAGGGAGGGAGGGAGGGAGGGAGGGTGTATGGATATATAACAACCTTCGGAATAGTGGACCTTCGGAATAGTGGACCTTCGGAATAGTGGACCCTCGGAATAGTTGGCCGTTACCCAATACTTGACCCAGGCCACATAATCTAACACTTCATAGAGTTGATTCTTTTGCTAAAAGAAGTTTTATTATGCGAACGTTGTTATAACTTTGCATGAAGGTTTATTTCCTCTGTTAACTACTGTGCGTTTGCTGGTGGTCAAAATAAATTATTGTGGGGCGCGGTGGTGTTACAGTGGCGTCGTTGCCTTGAAGCCGGAAGGTTCGAGGTTCGAATCCACCTCTAGTCGCCGCGTAGCGACCTTGAGCAAGTCCTTCACTCACAATTGCTCAGCAAGACGTCGCCCCCCATTCTATAGTCTCGCCTTTCATTTTTGTGCCTGCCTTTATGCTTATTATAATTTCTTATTTACATTTTAAGTAATTTAAGGTTAGCGTAGGTTAGCTTTTGCTGTGTGCAACCGTTCCACATAAATTATGTATACCGCAGTAGACGTAGACCCCACTTAATGCCGGAAATAATTATAGTATCCGGGCCCAATGTGTCGGTTACTTTCAGGTTTGTTCATAAGTGCTTAATCACTAAAAAAATAATAGGAGAAGGGTCCAAACTGACACAGTCAGACTTGGGTGGATGATGTTTGGAGTTTAAACAACGAGGGGTGTGAAGGGGAAGAGTAAATGGATTAAACTTTGTGAAAAAGCAGTGTAATTTTTGTGTGAAATACATGTGGTCATGAGAAAAACAAGATTTGGCAAGTTGTAGGATGCATTTCAATCATCAGAGCCCTCCTACCTCCACCGTTGTTGCGGACTGCCAGAAGCATTTACCTATTTAGGTGCCTTTTTTAATTGTCTGGGATTTGTGTGTTATGCTGCATGCACTGTAGCATAGTTTCTCAGTGCACATCAATCAGCGGACTCGTGGCTGTTATTACGAAATTCGTTAGCTATGCATGACAACCATAGGCCGCCGAAAAGTTTTACAATTCCTCAACTTTGGTTACTTGACTGCTTCCTTGCTTGGCATTGAATGACTTGTTTGACTAATTGTAATGTAAATCTTTAAGAATTTTTCAGAGACCAACTTATTAATGTAAGCCTATATATGATATTCATGATATCCCTGATTAATAGTAATGCGTTAAAATGGCATAATCCCATAACCAATCCAGTTTCAATAATCATAACTATATGGACCTCCACTGCGTACAGTCTTTGGAATCTACACCATTTCGCAAAGTCATCCACAGTCGATATCAGATGTCGACCTACAGTCATACTTGGGGTCTACAGCATTTCCCATAATCATGCACAGTTCTCACATTTCTTTGTATCTAATGACTGTTTAAAACAGTTTAGTAACCACTCCATAATGCACCATCGCTTGCAGACTTTCATATCAACAGTAAAAAAGTATATAACGCAATATCAGTGTTCAATCTTTAATTCATAAAAATATGGTTTTGCACCCAATGCAAACAAGTCTTTAAAAATCCAGAAATACAGCATTGTCAACACAGTGGACTTGCCTGTGTAATACCAATTAAACAGGTAACATCTATGCTATGTGTCTTTAACACACACACATGCATATAATATTATTATGCATAAATAGTTAAATACATATATATATATACGTGTATAGGCCATATGCAGGCATGTATAGGCATGTATGGAAGTCGGTGTATAATGTTTGTGTATGCATATAATTATGTGTGTGTGTGTGTGTATATATATATATATATATATATATATATATATATATATATATATATATGGTGTGTCTGTGTGTAACTCAACAGATATCACCTAGCATCACAATTTGTAAAACAGCAAAACAACTCATTACGAATGGAATGTAAAATAAAAGTACCGAGCATCGTAATGCAAAACACTATGCAATGCAATTTTATATTAAATTTCGTCTATATGCTTACAATATCAATACTATGTCATAGTCGTATGACACTATTCAAATGCAAAGTTGAATGCAAGTGCCAGGTATCGTAACTGAAAAGATAAATGCTAGTACCAGGTATCAGTGTGAGAATGGTGGAAAAATAACTGAAGGGTTGGACCATTATCCACTTAAAATAGGTGGGGGGAAACATACTTTAACATGTGGGCTCTAAGAAAGATGGGGGTTGACCCCCCAACTCCCAACCCCCGGCAATTCTCACCCTGTCGAGTATCGTAACTGAGTGCCAGGTATCGTAAATGAAAAACTTAATGCAATACAAATGCAAGGTTAAATGCAAGTGCCAGGTATCATAACTGTAAAAATGATTGCTATGCAAATGCAAAGTTGAATACAAGTGCCATGTATCATAACTGAAAAACAATGCAATACAAATGCAAAGTTAAATGCAATGCAAGTGCCATGTATCGTAACTGAAAAACAATGCAATACAAGTGCAAAGTTGAATGCAAGTGCCAGGTATCGTAACTGAAAAACAATGCAATACAAATGCAAAGTTGAATGCAAGTGCCATGTATCGTAACTGCAAAACTTAATGCAATACAAATGCAAAGTTAAATGCAAGTGCCAGGTATCATAATTGAAAAAATGATTGCTTTGCAAATGCAAAGTTGAATGCAAGTGCCATGTATCATAACTGAAAAACAATGCAATACAAATGCAAAGTTAAATGCAATGCAAGTGCCATGTATCGTAACTGAAAAAAAAATGCAATACAAGTGCAAAGTTGAATGCAAGTGCCAGGTATCGTAACTGAAAAACAATGCAATACAAATGCAAAGTTGAATGCAAGTGCCATGTATCGTAACTGCAAAACTTAATGCAATACAAATGCAAAGTTAAATGCAAGTGCCAGGTATCATAATTGAAAAAACGATTGCTTTGCAAATGCAAAGTTGAATGCAATTGCCATGTATCGTAACTGAAAAACTTAATGCAATACAAATGCAAAGTTGAATGCAAGTGCCATGTATCATAACTGAAGAACAATGCAATACAAATGCAAAGTTGAATGCAAGTGTCATGTATCATAACTGAAAAACAATGCAATACAAATGCAAAGTTGAATGCAAGTGCCATGTATCATAACTGAAAAACAATGCAATAAAAATGCAAAGTTGAATGCAAGTGCCAGGTATCGTAACTGAAAAACTTAATGCAATACAAATGCAGAAGTGCCAGGTATCGTAACTGAAAAACTTAATGCAATACAAATGCAGAAGTGCCAGGTATCGTAACTGAAAAACTTGATGCAATGCAATTTTACTCAATTCAAAAGTTAAATGCAAGTGCAATGCATCATAACTGAGACACTTAATGCAATACAAATGCAAAGTTGAATGCAAGTGCCAGGTATCATAACTGAAAAACTTGAATCAATGCAATTTTACTCAATTCAAATGCATCTTGAAAGCAAGTGCCATGCATAGTAACTGAAAAACTTAATGCAATGCAATTTTACTCAATTCAAAAGCAAAGTTGAATGAAAGTGCCACTTATCGAATCTGAAAAACTTAATGCAATTTTACTCAATTCAAATGCAAAGTTGAAAGCAAGTGCCAAGTATAATAATTGAAAAACTTAATATGATCATCACTTAAAAACCTAATGCAATACAAATGCAAAGTTGAATGCAAGTACCATATATCGTAACTGAAAAACTTAATGCAATACAAATGCAAAGTGGAATGCAATTGCCAGGTATCATAACTGAAAAACTTGAATCAATGCAATTTTACTCAATTCAAATGCATGTTCAAAGCAAGTGCCATGCATAGTAACTGAAAAACTTAATGCAATTTTACTCAATTCAAATGCAAAGTTGAATGAAAGTGCCAATTATCGTATCTGAAAAACTTAATGCAATTTTACTCAATTCAAATACATCATTCTCAAGCTCACTTGAATTTGGCTGGCTAAGTTTATTTGATATAAAAATTATATGATTTGAAGCTGATTTGAATGTTCCCAAATCTTCCAGCATTAACAGCTGAAGTAATTATTCAGTACCGGTACTTCATTAGCTTTATGGGCGCCCGCACATAGGGGCAAGGGGGGGCACTTGCCCCCCCCCTGGAAAATGGAAATTTATTTTTTTAGCTATCACTTTTGGGTTTTTAACAAATTTCTTCGTATTAAAGCACTAATGATACGAATGATACACACAGTGAAAGCCAGAAACATATATAAGAAATCTCTGTAGATATAAACATGCTCTTAATTTTCTGCCTTGCATAATCAACATCTTGTTAAAAGCTGGAACAGTGACCATTGACTGTTAACCCTTCGGCAGGCGCCCTTGCAAATAGTATTTTTCTATCGATTATGGCCTACTTGATTGGAATCTCGCTGTCATGCAACCTTTCACAACTGCACAAAATTAAGTACCAATAGAAGTAGCTAGAGGAACACTTGCACCTTGAAAACTTACACCTATTTTTTGTTCACTTATTCATTCATTCAATGAACTTATAATATTACAGTGCCGCTCAGGAACCCACATTTAACATCTACTTTTAAATTTTTTTCTTCGCACTAAAGAAATTATTTATATTAGCCTAAAGCTGATACACAAAATGAAACTGAAAAATATTTGCATTAGGAAACCTCATTAAAAAATACTCGTAGGCCCTACTCTTAATTTCCAGCTTTGCATTTTTCAAGCTCTTGTTACTAAAACTTTAAAGTAACTGTGACCATCGAAAAACGTTTGCCCCCCCCTGAAAAAATTTCTGCGGGCGCCCATGATTAGCTTCCACATTATCATGATGAATTGATTATCATGATCTAATCTATTCTGAAATGTCACATGTGGCTTCAAAATTGTATACCCTGGTTTGGCTTTGTCTCCTTGGATGTGCCCCGACTTATCTCTGTGAACTCTGCTGTCCAATATCTGTTGTCCTGGCTCGCAGAGCTCTTCGCTCTGCCTCTAGCGGTAAGCTTTTGGTCCCACGTGTTGAAACATCAACCTGCCAGCGTCGTGCTTTCTCGGTTGTAGGTCCATCTGTCTGGAATAGTCTCCCATTGCAGATACGCCTGCTACCTAGGGCTGACTCGTCTGTGTTCTACTCTGGTCTTCTGACTCGTCTGTGTTCTACACAGGCTTTTGGTCCCACGTGTTGAAACATCAACCTGCCAGCGTCGTGCTTTCTCAGTTGTAGGTCGGTCCATCTGTCTGGAATAGTCTCCCATTGCAGATACGCCTGCTACCTAGGGTTGAGTCGTCTGTGTTCTACAAGCTCCTTAAAACTTTTTTGTTTCACCGTGGTTGGACTGGGAGCGCTTCTAAGTGAATTTCTTGAAGGGGCGCTATATAAATTCTTGAAATGAATGAATGAATGAATGTATTATGTAAGCAACAATGGCCCCAATATTGAACCTTCAGGAACTCCACATATCACTAAAAGAGAAGCTGAGGAGTGGTTAACATAAAGATACTGCAGCCTATTTGATAAGTAGCTACTTAACCATTTCAGAGGTGAGCCTCTTATTCAAATCAAATCAATTTATTGATCCAAGTATTTCAAAGTGTGAAACAATAGTAATCAACGTAATCAATTAATCAGAGACAAAACAACACATAATTATGACCTAAAGAGAAGCTGAGGAGGAGTGGTTAAGTCCAGTGCTATGTGTATGTTTAATAGATCTATTTTATTGCAATGATTTCATTGGAGTCTTTGCAGTCATTAATCAAATAGTCACGTAGCAGTGTCTTAGCCCTTAGTAAACTTGTTGCCTGCTGAATATGATTAGGAATCTAGTTCCATACACCTAGTCCAGTGTATTTAATATGGAATTTTCTTGAGTTTAATCGAGCGGATAGCCTATGGCACGATAGTGAGAGGAGTTTCTAGTAGAGCACTAGTGTATATCAGAACCTTGTTGGAAGTAGGCCTACCCTGTAAAGTTAAGGGGTAGAAGATCATGGGTGAACCGATACATAAAGAACCCTATATGGGAAGTTATTATTTGGTGAAACTTTAATAAATTATATGATTGGAATGAAGGAGTTGAGTGAACAAAAGGCTTAACTAGAGCTATGATACCTATTGCACGGTTTTGGAGAAGTACTAATTTATTGAGCCTGGATTTATATGGGGTTGCCCAAACTAAATTACAATACGAGAGATAAGGATATATTAATGAATAGTACAATTTAACTCGACCATCACGATGCATAACCGACCCTCACGATGCCTAACCTAAACCTAACCTAATGTATTTGTATTGTATTGTATTGTATTGTATTTAAGCATTTATAAAGCGCCTCTAGTAGGGTGAACCGTTCAGAGGCGCTCCCAGTGCGCAAGACCCAGCGAGAAGAAACAGGTTTTGAGAAGAGACAAAGCAGAGGAGAGACTACCAGAAAGAAGTGTAGAGCGAACAGAAGGAGAAAGGGCATTCCAAAGAGAAGGACCAATTGAGACAAAATTAATGATCGAGACTGAGCCATAACAGTTCTAGACCGAGGAACCAAGAGGTCAAATCTGTTGGATGACCGAAGTGGACGGTGGGAGGAAGCTGAGTGAGGACGTATAGGTTAGGCATCGTGAGAGTTGGTTAGGCATCGTGAGGGTTGGTTAGGCATCGTGAGAGTCGGTTAGGGTAAGGTTAGTCACCGTGAGGGTCGGTTATGGTCAGGTTAGGCATCATGATGGTCGGTTAGGGTTAGTGGTAGGGTTGGTGCAGTCATTCATTAATTGTGGAAAAAGTACGAAAGGTAATAAAAGAAATAAATCAGTTTAAATAACCCATAAGTACCGACTTTAGTAAACATTGTGTCATAGATGAGTATTGAAGAGTTTTTTAAAATTTGTTGTGTATAAGTGGAATGCTTGGTCAAAGTTATGTTTGATTATTTTCATAAAAAGACATATGCCAAATTGGTTTTTATTTTCATTGCATAACTGCTTTGCACATGTGCATTCAGTTTTAATTAATAAGTCTTTAAAAATGAAAATAGTTTCATGAGTTACTAGTCTAGTCATTTCAATCTTAGGCCTACCTAAGTTCTGGGGCGATTCAGGTTGTTCAGGAAACCAGCTGATGATCGGTAAGATTCAGACACATAATAGCCAGAGTTGGTAAATATATTATCTATTTGTACTTGAAGTGGGAGTGATTCTCGGAGGATGAAGGATCAATGGCAAGAAATGATGAGCCATCATGGATTCAAGAAAATTGTTGGTGGAAGAATGACAGGCTGATGCTAACAAGTCAATGTTAAAGTCACCTGTTATGAAGATTGGTATAAAAATTTATTATTACCGGTTATTATTGTATATTATTGCCTTTGTTATATTTTATTAATCATTTTTAGGCAATGATTTCATAGATTGGGGGGATGATGTCCTACCCCGGGGGAATATGTCCGGGGGGGCTAATGTCGGGGGGATCATGTCCGGGGGATAATGTCCAGGGGGATAATGTCTGGGGGATAATGTCCATGGGGGATAATGTCCTACACCTGTTGAGCTTATTTCTATAAGCTTTTGCTTTTGAAAAGATCAAAAAATTCCAATTTTCCTGTGCACTTTTTAAAGACATAATTATGATTCTTTTTTGCAATCGATTTCCTTAGACTGGTAGATGAGTTGATTTAGGGCCTATGCTTAACCAATGAGGTATAAGATGGAAAATTAATTTCATAAATGGATGAATTGTTTTAGAAAAGCGTAGAAAGACACATTTGTATCTGAGCTGGAGGATGCATCTGTCCATGTATAACATGTATTGTCTGAATTTCTTATAATATATCGATGGGAATTATAAAGGTGCAGTACTGTGTTGTTAATTGGCTGACTTAACTGAGTGACAGACTGGCTTGGTGCCTGCCTGGTTGGCTGAATGAGTGAGTTAGTGAGTGAGTGACAGAGTGAGTGACAGAGTGAGAGACCGGATCATTTACAGACACACAGACAGAACAAACACAACATTGGCATACTGCATGGGAAATGTAAAACATCTTGTGGACGATCTTGCTTCAATTGACGACTGACAATAAAATTTCGTACAATGGTGTCTGTGATGGCATAATTATTCATACACAAGCAAGTGGTTTGTGTGCCTTAATCTCTGATTTATGTCTTTTCCTTTTCTGCTTTCTGCTTTAAGGCTTGTGAGTTTACACATACATTGAATTTGGGAATATAATTCTGACATTTTCATTGAAAAATTAGGCCTACTTGACACACTGTGCAGCAATTTTTCTTTGGTCAATAGACAGACAAGAAAGCAGAGGCGTGTCATGACAAATAATGGCTTATATACACATTATGCATGTAATTATCCTAGGCTAAGCTATGGGTATCAGACACGTAAGCATTCAGCTCAACCAAAAAGAGGTGTGACTGGAGGTAGGCTCTTCGGCTGGGGCAGCGGAGATGGGTTTGTCTCCCCTTGCCTGGTTCGTACAGCCTACAGACAAGATTGGCTACCAAGGGTCTTTGTTTGCCTACAAACCAAGATCAATCCACACAAAGAACCTTGACTGGAGACCAACAATATTGACTACAGGCACAGCTTTAATATGGGAGACCAAGGTTCAGTTGGGCTAACCTGCTGCTGCCTAAGTCAGCCAGCACTCAAGTTAGTGGAGGGAATTTTGGTAGTCACCTGCTGTTCTCCGGCCTCGTTCCGGACAGTAGAGTCACACTGTAGTAGGCCTCTATTACTGTAATATACTATAAAATTATGTGGTAGTATCAGTTGTCAAGTTTAAGCCAAATCCCGCTGCCAAGGCCGTAACCAGAAATTTACGGGGTAAAACATGCTGGTCAAACATGCCACCGAGTGGAGCTTGTTACTGTTTAACGACACTGCCGTTACAAAGACAATCAATGTCACCCTCCTCCTTTATATCTTTTATCTAGTCTTAGAACTAGCACTGTCCGAGTACAAACAGTGGCGGACTTTAGAGCGTTTGTAGGAGCACCATGAGCTCTTTTAGCTGGTTTTGGACAGCCAATAAATTGTACATTGTAGCACAATTAGTACTATACCATTCCAGAGTCTCAATTTATGCAAATGGACAATGGTATCACATTGCAGTAAGATAGCATAATACTGATAATAAGCCCATAAAGTGGTTCAGAAGATGTTCAGTCTGTGTTACAACCAATGGAAGTTAGTTAGGCTTTAGGCCTAATGCTTAATAGTTTAGCTCTCATAGCTCACGCTTACACTGAACTTTTGCACATAAGAATTTCTGCCATAATATTCCTTTTGATTTCTTAAATAATATTATATACCTATGTATGTATGTTGGGTGCTAAATTCAAAATCCGCTCCATTTGTACTGTCACATTCCCAGTGATAATCTCGTAGGCTTTAATAAGGTATCCTCTGCTCTCCCATCATCTCTTCAATGTTGCCAGTTCACACCTCATGCCAGACCAATACTAAGCAGGTCACTATTACAATATTTGGGCCTCAATTGTGGAACTCTATTGTAGGAGCCAATGACAATATAGTTCCACAGTTGAGGCCCAACTATTCCTAAACTCTCTACTTTAAGTTGGCCTAAAAATATTTATATAGAGCCTGCTTCTGTATGTAAGCTTAAGCTTTCACTATGACTTGTATAAGCCACGATGTCGATTCTTGTTTCCCCTTTTCTTCATCGTCTATTTTTTTTTACTATAATGAGGATAACTAGGTAAGTCTTTGAGCTTCTTCTCCTCAATAGCTGATCCACATTATCCTGTGCTGTTACATCATTCTCAAGCTCACTTGAATTTGGCTGGCTAACTTTATTTTCGGTCCTGGGCATGACGTTAAACTGCATCCATCCTCTGCCACAGGGAACCAACAACGTCCCTGTGCCGGTCCTAAGCCCGGACAAAAGGAGGAAGGTTTGCCAGATGGGTGGCGATACGCTGGCAGTGAAAAACCAAAACGATTGTAATCCGCCAAAACCACGACACAAGTGACATAGCTACCCAGATGCTTCAAGGTGTCATGATGTGAAGCAGACATGCTCAGGTCGGTCAGGACACACCGATGGAGAGGGTCGGGGGAGAGAGCGTGGGACACAACGGGCATTGACCCACGTTGTCCTTCGTGCTTCTTTTTCACGATTCTCTTCAATCAGACAAGGTTTAGATGCTCCAAGATGTTAATGGTATGGAGCAGACCTGCTGACCCAACCGGTTGAAGCTGGGCAACATGGCACGAGACAGACTCAGACAGAGAGTGGCATCGGACTCCTACGGGCATTGAGCCTAAGGATATTGATGATGATGATGAAGTTTATTTGATATAAAAATTATATGATTTGAAGCTGATTTGAATGTTCCCAAATCTTCCAGCATTAACAGCTGAAGTAATTATTCAGTACCGGTACTTCATTAGCTTCCACATTATCATGATGAATTGATTATCATGATCTAATCTATTCTGAAATGTCACATGTGGCTTCAAAATTGTATACCCTTAGTTTTTAAATCATGTGTTACTAAATGCACAATTTCACTTTTACATTATTTCATTTTTAAAGGAAATGTAGATAAGGCCTTGCCCAGTGCCCACTGCTGCAAGTGCCCACTACATAATGCCTGTGGTCTTACTCAACATTGTTCAAGGTTTAAGTAGCCTACTGTCAACAAAGCAAATTGAAACTCTGCCTTTGGTTATTCTCTGCCAGTGCCAGTCTCAAACCTGGATAAAGGAGGAGGGCGACACTAAGCATCTTTGATATTGCAGAGTCATTAAACATGTAACAAGAAAGCACATTGCACTATGTCTTACTCCATCAGCTGCATGAGGTAACACCAGCTGATTTCAGGATAAAATTAAAATTGGCCTGTTTGACCTACAAATTACTCAGCACCGGTAGTACTACACATCCTACCTTCAACCACTACAAAATTCCAACATTTCTTCTCCTTGCCTGTGATTACAAAGCATGAATCTTTTACACGTGTTACGGGCCCCTGTGTATTTGATGCCTCTTCACTCAGAGGATGGAATTGGCTTCCACTCTGGCTTCGTAGCTCAAATTCAGTTCCGTCCTTCAAAAAGGTTTAAAACTCACCATTTGTTCTGGACTTTCAAGCACATGGGATTTTTTACTGCCTCTTCTCCTGACGACTGACTTTCCATGCCTCAGATTCACATTTCAATGTGACCTTGCATACACTATAAATTTACTTAATAATGATAATAATAATATGTACAGAGACTACACCATCAGTTTCCATACACACTTTTCTTTTCCTTTGTGGCGAACTTGTTCTATATCAGCAGCTTTCCTGAACTATCATAAATGTCTTTAGTGTCTGCAGCTCATGTTTTCACCATTCCAGTCAGCCCCGTACCCTCCGATGCTGCTTCTCCCTTCAAGCTACCACAACTTTCGTGAACACCCTTACATGCAGTAGGGTGGACTTTTATTTACTTGATATTCATAAATTAACAGTCTGATCTCAATGCTGCAACCAGTTTCATTGCAGATGTCAGCAGGCATCTTGTTCGATCCTTTGTGCTACCTCCCAATAGGGTGGTCCAAAAAGCCACTTAACAGATTTCAGTTGTCCACAACATCAATTTTGCTCTTTATCATCATTATAACAATCAGATTTTTTCAATAAAACAAATGAAAGTCAGAGGTCAACCCATTTGACACTTTATGTCAACTGAAAAAATAGATTAAAAATTCCATAATGGTTATTTAATTAAATGAGTGGCATTGAGCGCTGTCTTGGATGGAGTTGGAAAATTCTTGTGACTTTTGCAACTAGTCAAAGAATTAACTGTTTCTGTTCCTGGTTTTTAGCCAGCATGTCACTGTGCTTTTCGATGACACTGGTTTCCACATTCAGCTACTATATTCACCAGTGTAATACATGCTGCAAGTGTGTGTATGTAGTCAGTATTACTTGGTAGTGATTTAACTGGTTCAAACAAGGAGTACCTTTGATGTGTCACGAGTGTTTACTTGCAGTAGCACTCATACACAAAACCACTTGTTATGTATGTCATGCATACATGACAACAGCCAAAATTATATATGTATTGCAGGCACCAAACATGCAAATGCATTTATAATTATATTGATAAGTGCACTGCACATGCCCATAATGCATGCTACATTCAGACATACACAGAAGCATATATTAATAGAAGTATACATACAAATTCTGCTACATTATACTATAGCATTCCTTGTAATCTCTAAATTTATTCACCTTCTGGTCATAAACTGGTCTAATTATGTAAATGTATTAATTCAAATTTACTACATAGACATACACAGAAGCATATATTAATAGAAAAATACTAACTCGGTCACATTTGTTTCATAAATCTCTCAAATCTTTTTCTTTATTATGTGCCACTTGTGCCAGGAAGATAAAACGAGTTCCACGTTCTACACTCTCTGTTCCAGCTAAAGTCATTCCAAGTTATAACTTGCAACCCAAATACACTGTATCGTAATGTAAATTATAATACATACATTGCAATTTGGATGAAACACAATCCCTGCTACTAATTGCATTGGTATCAAAGACATATGACTTTTGAAATGCAAAGTAAAATACAAATGCACTGTATTGCAACTGTAACTAATAATTCAATTACAACAAGTCGGATAGAGAGGACCCTGGTCAAGTGTGTGTGTAGTACTGGAGAAATTCAATTTCTTTCGTTCTTCATCGGGAGTTCGAAGCTGTGAGAACGAAGACGCCAACTATATAGTCTGTTGACCCTCTGTGCGAACAGGTTGACCAGAACTTGTCAGTCAAGTCACCCAATTATTACAGCTTGCAGTAGACAGTCTTAACATATCAAGTTTGAGTGCTTCTACACCCCTAATATCAGGCAACACAAAGCTAAAACGCTACCTCTTAAATGA
The DNA here is from genome assembly GCA_945859605.1 of Lumbricus rubellus. Taxonomy (NCBI): domain Eukaryota; kingdom Metazoa; phylum Annelida; class Clitellata; order Crassiclitellata; family Lumbricidae; genus Lumbricus; species Lumbricus rubellus. The sequence goes on along the minus strand of CAMAOG010000041.1, from coordinate 14,180 downwards.
CAGCAGTCTTTCAGATGTTGTTAGACACTATGAAGCCTGAGCGGTGTAGATATGCACTGTTATTGTAGCTCTAGCAAAGTTGTGCAGAGTGGCTGGTGACAGTCCATGAGCATTTAGGATGCTCAAGACAGAGATGGACTCAGGACATAACTGATATGCGACAAAACTTGCAAGTCACTACTGACCGTTAATATTAGCACCATCATCGAGTCATCACTCTCAAAGCCTGGCAGTAGATAAGGCATGGCTTTTTGAACATGCAGTTCTACACAAAATCTGCAGTTCTAAATGGATTTGTGCTGTTGTACAGTTAAAACTAGCAAAAAAGGTCATTGTCCTCCGATTGAAAGTAATTTACCATGGAAGATGGGAAAGGAAAGAAGGAATTGTGCAGTTCTAAAAATTCCTTAAAAACAGCCCTGAAATGATAATCCCCTCTTGATCATCATTTCACACAACTTAGTTGGATTTAGCACAGGTCTCAACTGCGGTGAGCTCTGTCATCAGAGTTGTTTGCATCAAAGCAAGGACTATGGTATACAGGGTGGGCCATTAAAAACCTAAAGTTTTCTGCCAATATCTTGGCCAGAAGTAAGAATTTTTTAATCAAATTTTACAGGCGTGAAGGGAATTTACATGTACACATGATGGTCAGATTTCATCAACATATTTCAAACTGAACAAAAGTTATATCACTTTTAGGGAGACCACCCACTTTTTGTCTGGTTTCATTAAGAAAAGCCAATGGCTCCAAATATCCGGATTTCAACTCAATGGATTATTGTGTGTGAAGAGCTATGCTGGAGAAATAGTCTACCGCTATATGCAACCGAAAACTAAGAGCGATACAAGAATTGATGGTCGCATTGCAGTTGAATTGAGAAGATTTACCTCCGAAACACATCAACAAGGCCATCAAGACCTTTATAAAGGCTCCCACAACAAGTGTCGGCACTGGTGGTGGACACAGGCGAACACAGGTTGTGAAGTTGATTTGATAACATTATAATCTTAATATCAATAACAACTGGCAATAATGTTTGAAAATCATAATATTAATAATAAAGCTAAATCCAATATGTAATGAGACTAAATATTATTGTAACGTAAGCACAGAATAGGTAACGTATGACATGTGGGTCCACCAACGGAAAGATACTTGCAATAAAAATGGAAAAAATGGAAAAACCAATTGACACCGAACTTGAGTTGGTCTCATCCCAATTAGGATGGAGTGCCGAGGCAGACCATGCGACCTCCTTATGGATGGTCCCCTCCATCCAAGTACACTGAAAATCTTTATAACAAGCTTCACTATACAATATAATGATAATACAATTTGCAATTGATAATTCCCTCACAAAGTTCAGAAGTGCTCAGTGAAGCCAGGCAATCATTAGGAGCTATAAAGGTAGACTGGAATATTTAAGTGTTCAGTTTAGATCAAATGACAGGTCTACGTGCTAAAAGAGTTGCACACATGAGTAGGTAGATGGAGAACCCAACAACTGTGAATGAACACCAGTCAACGGAAAGATGCGTGTGTGTGTGTGTGTGTGTGTGCGTGTGCTAAGAACAACATTATTTCCAGCAGATAAAGACTGAAAGAGGAACAAACTTTAACAGGAAGTGACAATGAAATACTAGCAGGATGGCAGATGATTGGCACAAAAGGCTTGAAGCAGATATGCACACCAACAGGTAAACCAAAGAGTAAATGCTATATGGTTTTGGTACGAGAGTCGAGTCTTGCAGCCTAGTGTACTCCACTACTGAATTTTGAATCAATTTCACTATGCTTCCCAGTGAAGTATGCACAGCACTAAGCTACCTAAATAATAGCAACGCAACCAGTCTGCCATATAAGTGCTAACCTTGACCAGGCTTGGGTTGGGAGCGCCTCTGAGTAGAGATCTTGAAGAGGCGCTATATAAATTTATGTGATTGATTGATTGATTGATTGAACTAAAGAAACAGAAAATATAGAACTGCACTACAGATTGTAGAGTATGTTGCAAGACCATTTGATGCTACGCCGGCAGCCATCCTGTGCCCTCTCACAGGGATATGAACCTCCACTGGGGGAGGTCCGAGGTCGGCTACAAAAACATGTGTGTCTCAAAAATACTGACTACCAAGTGTATTGTCAATTTAATAAGTTTTCCATCTCTAAAGTATTTACAACCTGATCCAGTAAAGGAAAACAGTGTGAAAACACACGAATGGCACGGAGGGGTGCTAGAACAAAATGTCCCCGGACAAAATGTCTCGGACAAAATGTCCCTGGACAAAAAGTCCCCGGACAAAAAGTCCCCAGACAAAATATCCCTGGACAAAATGTCCCTGGACAAAAAGTCCCCGGACAAAAAGTCCCCAGACAAAATATCCCTGGACAAAAAGTCCCGGATAAAATGTCCCCGGACAAAAAGTCCCCGGATAAAATGTCCCGGGACAAAAAGTCCCAGGACAAAAAGTCCCCGGATAAAATGTCCCCGGACAAAAAGTCCCTGGACAAATAGTCCCTTTAAAGAACATAAGATCGCACGTTCTTTTACGAGCCCCTCTGTATTTTGGCAGCAGTTATTTGCGCAAAAAACTTATTGTCAGTATTATTAGATCTACAAACCTTCTATTAGGGGACATTTTGTCCGGGGACTTTTTGTCCAAGGACATTTTGTCCGGGACATTTTGTCCGGGGACATTTTGTCCGTCCACGCACGGAGGAATTATGCAAGTTTACAATTTCTCGTGTACCTCTTATCTTTCACGCGTAATCGCCATGCCACCATTGGAAGCCATGTCCACAATACTGTAGAAATTGTAGAAAAGAAAACTAGAGAAATAAGAAACCTGTCTGACCGACTGACTGAAATGCAGTTCAGATATGAAGAAGAACCTAATGACTCCAACTGAATTCAATTTCTCTAATTGTACAGATGCATTCCTTTGTTTGATACCAACAATCATCGCCTTCTAGGTCTGCGATGGAAAGTTAATCCATAGCAAATGATTTGTAATCGAGTAAAGCAGGCAATCAATGCATTAAATTATTGTTCAGCAACCCTGCATTTACGAAGCATAACATTTATAAAGTACCATTCAAGACCCCAAAAACACAGTGCAATAAATGCAGTCCTCTTGCAATATGAACTCAAAAGTTTTGCAGTACATGCTGTGCTTTAAAAAAACTTTCCACTAAGCACTGTTTTCAGAAACTTTGCAATAGATACAGACTGTGCTTTGAGAAGTTTTGAAAATCTGTACGAAATTCGCTATGCTTCAGAAACTTTAATATAGACTGCTGTACATAAATGATTAGCAACGAATTTCAACTTAGACTGAAGTGCAATGTCTTCAAGGCAGACTTCAGAACCAGAGTTAACAACAAAGTTCTTAAAAGTTCCATAAATCAGACTACCTCAACAGAATACACATTTCCAGACTTTTCATTGACAAGACAACATTTAAAAAATCTTGGGGGGATTTTCCACCACCATTGCAGTCACTATTCAACCCACAACACCTCTGCACCAAACACCGATTAGAATCCGATTCACAAAGCAGATTACGCCAGAGATCGTTTAAAAAAACAATTTTACATATTGCCTCTAGCCGATCAAACTACACAGAGGTGCTCGTGGTAGGACGGACGTTAGACGCACTGCCGAAATCATTTCCATCTGTTCAGACCAATGCTGTTGGCAGCAGAAAAAGAAGTAAAGGAATGACGAGTTTTTCACGACAAGATAGCTTCCAAGTCAGATTGATGTTCCTTCATTCGACAGAGAAGGTCGGATGCCACTGGACAGAATTCCGTTTTCCACGCGTCCTGGAAGTAGTCTCTCATCTCCTCGTCGAGTTCACCAACTTCAGCAACAAGATCGTCATCTACCAAATGACAATATAATATTGCTATTATTATTATTATTATTATTATTATTATTCGATAAATTCTGGTTAGACAAAAGAAACATGGAAGGCCACGGCACATAAGCACTGGAAACTGAGATGACAAGTTGCTTTAGATCATCATCATCATCATCATCAGTATTGCAGGCTACCAAGCAGTTAAGCACAGTTCAAATTTAATACTCAACAGGAGCAAAAGATTGAATTTCATTGCCATTAATTTTCTGTCCTACAATACTCCTACTGCCAATTCTATGGACATCTCACAAAATTGAATGGAATTCAAAATAAACATTGTACACCAGCCAAACTTTAGTAGTGGATAAAAACTATACCCAGGTAATCGACAAAAATGTCGACAAGCTCCTGTGCTGCTTCCTCGCCGAAACAGGACGCTGTACTTGTGATCTTAGCACTGAAGTTCCACAACATCTGACAAACCATACCAGCCAACTGCCAATCCGTACGGCCAAACTCTTGCAGTACTCCAATCAACCTGCAGAAAAATGCAGAGAACGTGTTGTACAACATTTCATAAAATTAACGTTCACCACTAAATATAGAAGAGATGGCAAAGAAAAGAGGTCACTTAAGCTAGCATAAGAAGCAGATTTCAATATCCATACGTGGTGTGAAGTGTCAACGACTTTATTTTCTAAGTCTCGGAATATCAACATGGGGAAAGTCTCCCTTGCCGTCTCATCTTCCCACCGACAGTACACTTATCATAGCGTCCAAGGGAAATGTAAAACATATAAGCAGCGGTCTCTGTAAATGGTAAAAAAACCAGCTAGACAATGCCACCTTGTTGAATAGCGATTGGTATCCTATTCAAGAGTTTAGAACTTCAGGAGTCGAGGTCTTGTTGCGCCTATCAGAGATGAATTATGACTTTGAAAATGATAATCTTTGTATCTTTGATGTCATTCCAGTCTAAACTCAACACAAATCTTTTTCCACCTTTATTATCTACCAGAACCTGGTTTCCAATTTAACTGACTTTGATCCGAGTTTTCCAAACAGATAACGAGAGGTTGACTGCAATTCTGATTTTAATTTGATGATGCTTCAAGCAACGTGCTACATTAGATTCATTCATTCATCATTAAATGAATCTGTATAGCACCTTTTCAAGAAAAAACTCAGAGGTGCTCTCAAACTCAGCAAGGCAAAACATTTCTGTCTTAAGATGAGAGAGGAATGCCTGAGAAGAAGTTCTAGAGAGGGAGTGGAGGGTCAAGGGGAGGCCATTCCAGGTCGAAGGTCCTACCACCAACACGGTTGACTTTGCATAGTGGAGGTACAAGCAAAAGGGACTGAGAGCAGACTTTGTTCAGCCAAACAAAGGGAGCGGAAGTGGTGAGTATTAACAAGCTACAGAGCTTGCAAAGGTAGACAGGAGCAAGGCCTAGGAGGCTGGGCCGGACTAGAGCAGTGCTCCTATACTCGATTGCACATCTTATACAGAAGCGAAATGAAAGCAGACTTCAGAGGGAGATGCAGATCTTACTTTGTGATGCTGCCTTCGCGACTGAGGAGTGACCTTTTGTCTTCGTCTGCCATCAGATTAATGAGAACGCTACACGCGGCAAACACCAACTCACGATCACCGGAATCCAACATGGCCACCATCGCTTCATCGACTTCAACAAGAAAAACAACAAAGACACATTATCTGAAGAGCTTGTTACAATAGGTTTAATTACATGACAGATTTGCTGGTGAGCCTGGCAATCACCAGGCCCTTCACGTCTTCTCCTGTGCTGGAACTTTACTCTTGGAACAGTCTTTCACTGCACACAAAGCCACACATGCTACATTTCTGCTCAACGCAAATTATATTTAAGACGTGACTTAATAAAAATAAGTTTTTGCTACTTTTTGCTGTATCATGTTTTTGAATCGTCAAAAAACAGAGGGCAGTCCGACTAATTAATATAACTTTTGCTCTGTTTTGAAATATTTTGATTAAATCTGGCCATCATGTGTAAACATAGTTTCCGTTTAAGCCTGTAAAATTTGATATAAAAATTCTTACTGTTGGCCAAGATATTGGCAAAAAACCGTATGGGACTGTATTTTTTATGGCCCACCTGTATGTATCATCGGCAAACGATGATATATTCTGATGATGTACTGAGGTGTTGACCACGTACGAGGATGGACCAGCACCGGATCTTTGGACGACGCTGGCATTGATGGATTAGACAAGTATCCACTGTAGCGCGTAGATTGACTCCGACTCTTCGGAAAATCGACCACCCTGTTGTTATGTTACGGTGTGTTGAGCTTGGAAAACAACGGGCAAGAACGGAGTGGCAGTCGGTATCGGACGTGCATCCCTGAAAGACTGTTGATCTGGTCATTCACTCTTGATGCTTCAACTGGTCCAGGTGGCATTGTCAGAGAGTCTTGAAAGTTGAATCTGGCATTATTTGAGTTTCACACCAATCTAGAATGACAATGCAAGTTCACCATTATGCAGTTGCTAGCAGTATATAAAGACAGTGAAAGATGTTATGCTTATCAGACAACATGATCTCAAATGGATGAATGCATGAGCACCTGAAGCGTTAATAACTTAAAAGTAAAGTAAAGTCCCATCCCGTTCCATGAGGAACACAGGGAGGCGCTCATCTCCTTTTCCATGGCCCTGAGCCAGCAATGGACGAATCCCAAGGTCCTGGACACGGGGCCAGTGTATCGCAGGACTTGCTGTTTACTTCCCAGCTTGCGCTGGTACCAAATTATACTGCTTGGTGACAGAGGCACGTGTGCGTGAACAACTTGCCCAAGGTCGTTACCCGGAGTCGAACCCGCAACCTTCCGCTCTGCGGTTAATAACTTAACATACATGTATATTGCCTTATATTTGGCTTTGGTTGCAAGCGAGATCCAAACTTGATTATCCTTACAAAACCAGCAAATTACAACCAAAAAATTTAATCAATTGTTCCGGAAAAGCAAAGCAACTAAGAGAAATACATTAGAAGACGTATTTGATTAGGCCTATTTATTTACATAGTACAAGTTGTATAGGTGAACATGCATGAGAACAACTGGAGCATTGTAGGGGCATACCCAGTTGTGGTATAGGTACTGGGTACATCTGTTTAAACGGTTTAGCCTTAAACTCCAACAAGTCCGAGTCAGTTTTGTTTGGTTGAAACCAGCAGCTGTGACTCTGCACTCTTTCGCTTCACTTTCTACAGTCATGGCCAGAAGTTTGCAACCACTATATTTTGATGAATAAATTCACTGAGAAACATGCAAATTTTGAAAAATACTGATTATTTATACTGTCTGAAGTGCCTATTCGATGTTTAATGTCATCACACACTACTGTTAACAAAAATTAATACTTGCAAATGAATATTTTTTTCAGAAATTATGGTTTATTTGTGTGAAAGTGTTGATTTTGGCCAGTTTCCTTCGTAAGGCGTAAAAAAATTGTTGTGTTTCCGGTAACCCAACCGACCCATTTTTACGGCCGCGACTCAAATATTTTTGTAAAAAATTGTTATTAAAAAAATTTTTTTTTAAAATTTTCCCCCCAAAAATTAAACAATTTTTTTAGCATTTATATAGACATAACATAAGAGACGTCAACAAAATGAAATTAATGGGACTGTTTCTAGAGCAGTTTTAGGTGCAGACAGTCGGGAAATAGGCAGTTTATACTTGCTTAGAACACGTACTTTGTTTCAGCGTGCAAAAAAGACTAGTGGGGTATACTTTTTTGGATAGTCACTGCATACAAATATTTTACCAAAATAAAAATATTTTCCGACCTACCTATCCAATTTTTTTTAGCTCTGTTACCGGAAACACAACATTTTTTTAGGCCTAACTGGAATAAATCAGTGATTTGACATCGACACACTGACAGTGCCAAAAATCAATCATTATTTCTAAATGTTCTGACTATCTCTGGATCATTTTTGGCCACCACAATAAGAAGAAACACTGAGGTTTAGTATTTTCAGTGATAACCTGTGTTTTTGATGTGAGTTTGAATGTGCTAAACGACATCGATTTGGCCATATTTGGCAAAACTCAGGTGTTACCTCGTGCACCCACACGCACAGTTTTGATTCAGTTGATCAGGTCAGCCTCAAGAGTTGAATTCATGAGTAGAGACCTTCTGCTCACAGTATCAATGATATTCAAGTCTGGACTGCACCCAGGTTATGACTCCTGCAATGGAATTCCGTTCTCCTTCAGCCAGGAGTTGATGGACTTTTACCAATGCAAGGTGGCCCATCCTGTTGGAAGTGGCTGAGGTCTTGGATGGTGATTAAGCTGCGCTGTATCTCTTTTAACATGTTAAGATACATGTTTCCATTTATCCTAGTGATCTCTGGCATTCTGGCATTATCGAGAGTCCATTCTTTTGAGCAACCAACACTGCTCCCCCACACCATGACATTCGATGCCTGCTTCGGTATGACATGCTTCAAGGGGTTATGGTCTTTATTAGGCATTTGTCTCACATGCCTGCAGGAACTGTAGAATTGTAGAAACTGTTAAATTGTGTGAATGTGCTTTTATCTGAAAACATCAGCCACTTCCAACAGAATGGGGCACCATGACATGGCATAAAGGTTGCCAAGTCCTTCCTGAAGCAGAAGGGCATTCCACTGCTGAAACCAAAAACTTGGTGGCAGCCCAGACTTGAACACTATTGAAAATTCGTGGACAGTAGGCGTAATGAAGCAGAATCTCTCATTTCATAATCCAACTTCTGAGGCTGACTTGATCAACTGGATCAAGACTGTGTGGGTGCACGAGATAACACCCGAGTTCTGCTGAGAACTGGCCAAATCGATGTCGAACAGCACATTCAAACTGTTATCAAAAACACAGCTTATCACTGGAAATACTAATCATCAGTGTTATTTCTTATTGTGGTGACATTAAGTGACCCCAAAATAGTCAAAACATTAGAAATAATGATTGATTTTTGGCATTTTCTGTGTGTTGTTGTCAAGTACTGATTTATTCCAGTTACGAAGAAAACTGGTTCATTAAATTATAGTGGTCGCAAACTTTTGGCCATGACTGTAGTATAGACCATGCAGTAGTGCACATATCAGACACTATCAAAACACTTCTAAGGCTCTATGGGTACCCTTGTAATGGCGTGGCTATGTTACGGCACCAAATAAATTGTCATTATAATAATTACTAAATATTTATTATTATTATTAATGGCTAACTGTGGACAGTAAAGTTCACAGTCCAGCCACACATAACAAGCATTTGCAAACATTGTTTCTATCACATTACAGCTATAATTACATTACAGCTATAATCACATCAGGTAGGCCCTGACTATGAATATGCCACATATCATAACCTGTTCTCTTGTGTTCTGTCACTTTGATTATACTAATTTGGTTTTTGTTGGCCTCTCAGACCTTGAGATCCATAGACTGTAACACATTCAAAAAGTCCTTAGTCAGGGTAGTGATGCGTATTACACTAGAATTAGTTCGTCAGTCTTATTCTATCATTCATTCGATCATTAAATGCATTTGTATAGCGCCTCTTCAAAGGTAATGCTCACAGGCTCTCCCAACCCCAAAACGGCAATATAAAACTGTCTTAAAATGAGATATATTTGACTGAGAAGAAGTTTTAGAAAGGGAGCATAGCGTCAAAGGGGAATTAAAGTTTGACGGTACTACCAGCAGACTCTTAATAGTGAAGCACGAACAAAAGGAACTGAGAGCGGACTAAGTTCAGTTGAACGAAGGGAGCAGAAGTGGTGAGCACTAAGAGTACGGCTAAATCAGCTGCATTGGCTTCCTGTTCAGTTCAAGATCAAATTTAAATTGGCATGTCTGACCTACAAATCGGATCCATCAGCACAAGTACAACACCCTACCTTCAGTCACTAACAACTAGAGCTATAATTCCTCCTCATTGCCTATGTTCATCAAGTATCTAGACACAGAGAATGGAATGTAGCTCAAATTTATTTCCTTCCTTCCAAAAGTGGCTCAAACTCACTAAAAATTTATCCCTGGCTTTCAAGCACAAAGATACTGAACTCCATCTTCTCCTGATAACTCAAATTCAAATTTCAATGTGATCTTGCATTTGTTACAAATTTACGTAACCCTTACCTTAGACCTTCCCGTGAAGAGCTGCACATCGGGCAACACAGTTTCTCCATTTCTCTATGTCCATTGCCATCCCAACAGCGTCGTACCACGTCATATACAGACATTGAAAATCATCTGGAGTCTGCATACAGTTTTTCCAGGGTGTCCCTCTTCCGTGTCTCCTTTTCAAGGACCCACGTCGTTGCTTGTTTGGCTCTTCTGTCTTGATCTATTCTTATAACGTGTCTCATCCACTTTAGTCGCCTATTCCTGATGTTACTCTCCAGTTTCTCCTGACCCATGCTTTCTCTGATGCATTCATTCGTTATCCTGTAACATGTAATAATATTTGCATCTTAATATAATAATACTTATAATAATAGTAATAAAAATCTGTTATAGGGGCAATATGTAGATATATGCATTTGCAGTTGCATTGGAAAAAACTAAACAGAACCCATGCATAGGAATCCATCCATACGCAATCGCATGATGTATTGTGGTGCGCTATGGTGGAAGGGTATGTTCGGTGTCTTGGTGATGGAAGGCTGTATGTTTCGAATCCACCTTAAGCCAGCAGTTCTCAACCGGGGGTCCGCGGACCCCTGGGGGTCCGCGGCGATCTGTTTGGGGGTCCGCGAGCAAGTCCTGAAAATTATACATTTCTTAGTTAAAAACATAGAAACAGATAAATTTTTGTGAATTTTTCAATTTTCCCCTTTTCAATGGCGATATGAAACTTATAACACGCTGATCAATGACACATTCATCTGTTTTAGATGGGTCGGTTTGTTTTAATCGCTAAAGTGCAGACTTAAATCTATTTTCGATCAGGGTATAAAAATGGTAAGGCTAATTAATTTTTCATCAAGGCACGTCCACTTAACTCTCCTCTTTTTGTTACATTAGGTTCGGATGTGGAAATCATGCACACTTTGCACATATAGGCCAGCCGCATTTCACTGGCTATCAATGGGGAAAAGTTTGTAACAGACTCTCTAGAATAGATTTCGGGATTCTTTTGAGAGAGTTTCTTAGAGAAAAAGATAAACTGTGCTCTAATAGGCCTATACATGCCTAAAGCTTACATTTACAAGCTTTTAAAAATAAATTCTATATAATCTTATTAGTTAAATAAATTTGTACTAGGCCTACAAGGAGTGCAGAGGCATAAGCCTATGTGCCATTATATGGGCTATATTATAACACACATACATGTATGTAGGCCTATTATTATATAGGATAATAGAGTCGCACAGTCGCGATACGGTAATGCGCCAAAAGGCATCAAATTTTATTGGGGGTCCGTGACCGGGACGCAAAATTAAAAGGGGGTCCGTGAGTCTGAAAAGGTTGAGAACCACTGCCTTAAGCCACCGCATAAGGACCCTGAGCAAGTCTTTAACTTGCAATTGGTCATAAATGTGCTTTGGTGTGAAACTACTATTCAGTGTACGTGCTGTAGTCGGGAGTGCCTCTGAAAAGATACTTGAAGAGGCACTATAACAATGGCTCATCTTCTTCTTCTTAATGATCTGTGGGCTGTCCACTGCGCATTTGACTACTCTCTTCCATTATTCCCTACCTTGTGCTCGGTGTGTCAGTTCCTGCATATTCATCTCGCACCACTCTTCTATGTCCTGCAACCATTCTTTGCATGGTGTTCCCATTCTACCCGATGTGAAACTCCAATTCAGTGTCCGTGCTGTAGTTGGGAGCGCCTCTGAGAAGTTTCTTGAAGGAGCGCTATAACAATTGCCTATACATACTTAAAAGTCAGCAAAGACCAAATGAATAATAAAGGCAAAGTTTAACAGAGAACAGTTATTTTCATAAAACCTGTTAAATTTCATGTTAAATCAGTTGACACTAATTGGTAATCCCGAAGACTGGCTGCCCGTACTCTAAACAATATGGCTGCCAACGATGGCAATAAAAATAGAGCGCAGCGACCTAGTTGGAAAGTAAATAAACCTGCGCTTTGTAAACGAACTGATCGCTTTGGAAGCTATAATTATGTTTCGCCGGGCGTATGCTACTATCGGCAAGCAGCCATTCGATTTGTATTGGAATGCAGTCGATAGATGTCGTCGCTAGGTAGCTGCGCCATAGGTCGCTGCGCTCTATTTTATTGCAATCGTTGGCAGCCATATTGTTTGGAGTACGGGCAGCCAGTCTTCGGGAGTACCCACTAATTTAAAACATTATAAAATCGGCATTTTTTAATGACCGTACATTTAACAACCGGGTACGATAAAAAAATTATTCTCAGCCATGAATGTGAGTGCTAAATTAATGGTCGAGATACATGTTCTGAATTGAATCCATATGCACTAAGTTTTAGAATAGTTTTTATTCTTCAGGTCAACGTGTATCTTTGCATTGTAAATTACTTGCCCATAGTAGCACTATCATATTTTTTAATCAATTTCTAAAGACTTCAGTGTAGCATTGTCCAACATTCAATATTCAACCAACAACGTTAGGTCTAATTGAGCGCAGAAGAAAAAATTCGTACAACTTGTCAAGTTTAGTGCATGTGCAAAATAACAACATTTTATGAAGACGCGCTATAAAAATGCATTTAATCTCTGCCACAAATTCCAGGACAATTTGGAAATTGGGATCAATCCGGGACACGGGACGCACAGAGCCGATTCCGGTACTGTCCCGGCCAAAGCGGGACGGTTGGCAGTCCATAAACCAGAATCCCCGAAACTCAAAAACACCGAACATTAAGTCCGATTCCCCTTAAACAGTTTTATAATAGAAAGCGGCCGATTTCCCGAAAATTATTCAGTCAAATTGAAGACATGGCATAAAGGGGAAATTAAGTATTTATTGATAAGAGAGTTATAGGGTCTATAACTCACTAGATTCTGTGAATGTTGATTTAGGGGATACGGCCAAAATTCGCTTGGGTTTCGGGCCGTAACCGACTTTTATTAAGCATGAAAGCTTTTCATCAATGCACCCTGTATTCGACCTACGCTAAACCCATGCAATGACGAATAATTCACCACGCTTAAACAATGCGTGTAGGCCTATAGTCTTTATTTGTACGCACTGTTTTGAACCTAATCCAATACTTGGGTTATTATTTACACTATTAAAACAGTACTATCCGTTTCTTAGTCAGACCACAAAGCTAGCTGAAAGTTTTACGAAAGTTAATATAATACTTACAAAATGCGGTGATCGTAGACAGATGTCTGATATGACACTAAATATAAAGGCCTATCAAACAATACTTCTGAAAATGACAAAATTAACATTAAAAGTAATTAATAAGGTACACTCGTCGAATCGGATCGATTCGAATCGAATCGAAAACAGAAAATGTTATTCAAAAGCGGAAGAGTCACTGCTCGTGTCACGTGATAATATTATAATGAAGAGAGACATTGTTCTGGTCAGGTTAAGAGGATAACTCGAGATTGAAGGTGGAGAACTCGAAATTTAAGGAGGAGAAGTCGAAATTGAAGGAGGGGAATACGACTAGGCGAGGTATATACGAAATAAAGGCAACTAAGTCATCCCGGGAAACAATTATTCTGAATAGACAAGGAGCATTTCTCGGATGTGATCGCTCCTCTCTCTCTCTCTCTCTCTCTCTCTCTCTCTCTCTCTCTCTGTCTCTCTCTGTCTCTCTCTCTCTCTCTCTCTCTCGCTCACTACTTATTATCCAAACCATCAGATGTTTCGTTGAACGGCGAGGTTTTTCTTCATAAATTTCAGTCTCTCTACAGATTCTGGTGAATGTCGCTCTTATTGAGATACAGTCACTTAATGCGATGCGTACGTTTTAATCCACAATCTCATGATAACATTTCTTTCTCGGATAGATGCACAGCCGTGGGCTGAAGTTGGGTCTCTATCTGGATATCGGAACTTTGACTTGCGCAGGATTTCCTGGATCGAAGAACTTCTTCGACTTGGATGCGAGAACGATGGCTGAGTGGGGTGTCGACTTCGTTAAGATGGACGGATGTAACGCAATTGCATCCGACTACAGAAATGGTATTGAACATAGCAACGATTGGAAATTATTATAATTTGAAAATGTTGGACATAAATATGTAGGACACATGAGCTCCTTTTAAAACATATCATATTTTCAGCATTTTATCTTCGAAAGTCCATAGACCTACTTAATTCACA
>CAMAOG010000040.1:0-19229 GCA_945859605.1 Lumbricus rubellus | reverse complement strand
CTGAGGTGGTCAAATTTGGTGTTGAGGAAAAATCTGACACTAAAAGCCAAATGTCATTGATAGACTTAAGTTAAATTTGACTTCTGCTACAATTCATAATTATATTTTTATATTATGAACTAGCTGGGGTAACCGGCCATGCCCGGGAATTTTATGTAAATAGCCGTGAAGCTATGGCGACGGAATGGAAATAGCAAAAGTTTGGGTTTTTGTGCCCCCACCATGGCCCCTCCACCGGCTGGACCTGACGTTCCTCTGTTTACATGCAAAGTTTCATATCAATAGGTGCAAAACTGCAAAAAATGTGCCCCCTCAAATTTTGTCCACCCCATACAGCACCCTGCCCCCACCAGGCCCATATCCAGCGTGGTGTGTGTTTGCTTGGTGCGAGGTGGTCCCGGTGGCACCCTATCTAGCTGCACCTTTTCAGGTGAATAGCTGTGAAACTATGGCGATGGAATGGAAATATCAAAGGTTTGTGTTTTCGCACCCCACCGTGGACCCCTGGTGGGAGAGATTCACTAACTCCTCCACTGGCTGGGCCTGACGGTCCTCTGTCTATATGCAAAGTTTCAGATCAATAGCTGTAAAACTGCCAAAAATCCCCCCCTAAAATGGCCCCCTAAATAACGCCCTGCCCCACCCGGCCCCTGCGGGGCGAGGTGTGTGTTGGTTGGGGGCGAGGTGGTCCCGCTGGCACCCTATCTAGCTGCAACTTTTCAGATGAATAGCTGTGAAGCTATGGCGATGGTATAAAAATAGGGAAAATGGAGTTTCCCCCATTCTCCCCCTGGTGGTAGAGATTCGCCAACTCGTTTACTGGGTGAACCTGACGGTCCTCTGTCTAAATGCAAAATTTTACATCAATAGCTGCCAAAAAATTTCGCCCCGCCAAAACATTTTCGCCCCCCTCCTAAACAACGCCCTGCCCCATCCGACCCCTGCGGGGCGAGGTGTGTGCTGGTTTGGGGCGAGGTGGTCCCGGTGGCAACCTATCTAGCTGCAAATTTTCAGGCGAATAGCTGTGAAACTATGGCGATGGTATAAAAATAGGGAAAATGGAGTTTTTGGCCCCCCCCATTCGCCTCCTGGTGGTAGAGATTCGCGAACTCGTCTACTGGGTGGACCTTTTTTGTTTGTTTGTATGTGCACTTGTTATAGCGCCCCTTCAAGCTCTCTACTCAGAGGCGCTCCCGCATTTAGACAGAGGACCTGATGGTCCTCTGTCTAAATGCAAAGTTTCACATCAATAGCTGCAAAAAACTTTCTCACCCCCCTAAAAAAATTCTCCCCCGCCCTACCCCCATGGTGTTAGAAATTCGCCAACCCCTGCAGTTTTTAAGTCTGATGGATCCCTGTCTAGGTGCAAAGTTTCAGATCAATAGCTGTGAAACTGTGGGCGTGCATTCTGGACAAAGCCACATACATACGTACATCCTTTCTTATAGATATAGATTGTAATCATAATGCGACATGTCGCTCTGAAAGTAATGAAAATTATAACCTTCTAGCATGAAAAAATTTGCTGATATTATTATCATTATTATTATATTACTTTTGCCCCCTGGAATACAGGATCCTTTAAGGATTTAATATTATCTTTTGACTATCGCAGCGTATCAAATGTCTGAAACCGCCCTATTATACACAATTATTTTTTGCCCAATGTAGGAATAATGCTGCTTCTAGATTCAAGTATGTTGCATAAAAAACGCATCATTTGGGTATACTACCTTGTATCTTTTGCATTTTCAGACCATACTTTTATTGCTCTTTTTCTCTGAAATAGTCAAAACAAAACAAAATTAAGATGGTCTCCATACATACGTTGTACACTAATATAATTAATTCATAAATTTAAAATGTCATAAGTCCAGAAATAAAACTCTGCAAACAAACAACAGCACTGCTGCAAAAATAAAATTTCATAATAAAACATTCAGAATGAATATAGCGACTGGGTTGTTGCAGAGAGCAGCAGAATGTTTTACACCGTAGCGTTTGACAGATTGACCTTGAAAACAAGAAGTAGTGCTGACATCCAGTCTTTGTTAATTTAGATTAAACAATACATACCGAATTGTGTGGCAGCTAGTGTCTTTAGATCTCTAAAATGCACAAAGCAGAACTTGATTCTAACTCTTCACAACAAAATAGTCAACATTAGAGCCATTCAATTTGTGCTCTCTTATTGTTTAACTAGAACAGTCACTTTGTCATTCATTTCAAGAACTACTATAGCATGTATAATTGTATATAATTACAGAATTTATAAAACTACTTGGAGGCTCTCCATCCTAACAAAGGCAGTATAAACTAGAGATGAACAACTTGTGAAGCATAGACGTGTAGTGCCTAGACGGGAAGCATGTCTCAATATTATTGAGATTTCATTCTATTATTGTTGTTTAAACAGAAGCTGGATAGACAGAAATGATTCTTGCGAAAGTAGAAATTGGATTGATGAGAAATAATAATGAGCACTACAATGGGCGAATAATTAAGTTGCTAAACATCCTAAATTGACATTACCAACTGTGTTTGAAAAATTTGACAGATTTATGTCAACATTCAAAGTAAATGCAAATCTCACAGCGCTACACGAAAACTGCGTGAGGAGGACAAACTTGTAAATATAACGGCGCTGTATGAAATCAGTCACTAAGTAGACCCTACGATCAGAAAATGCGGGTAAATGAGATCATTCTGTGACTGCCATTGTATCAACCAACAAATCTTACCGCATCATCGTATAAGCCACAGTTTTCTTAGTTTGTGTCTTCTACATTTAAGCTCAAAGACAGCCTCGTGAATAAGCTGGTGCCCTGCGTTTGGCATTCGAGTGACGCTTTAGAAATTTGAAAACTACGAAAGGCGGTACAAGTTCCAAAGAAATTTCGACGCTGACATACTTTGGCAACAGTATATAAGAAATTTTCGCCCCCTGATTGTACATGTATACCACAGTATTTAAAAAATACGTGTTACCAATTAAAAGCAGCAAATCAATAATGCAATATTAAACAGATTTAAGCAAAGATTAAACCTGTATAGAAAGTTCGGAAGCGTAAAGGATCAAAACATTGCTGCTCCTAATGGCCAATCTAGGTCAGTTTTAGATTAGCCAATCACTTTGCATGAACTTAATCTGACCTACTTACCCAACCTGTTAAATAATACGAGTTTCATGATTCGTCTGTCAACATACATTGAATCATTAATTTGATCTCTGTTATTCAATATTTTCTATTAATATCCAGCGCTGTTGTAGTGCATTATGATCATAGATAATAATTTAATTATTAGGCCCATAATTTCCATTACTCCCTCCGCTTAGCGTAGAATTGTTCATTTTGAGCGTACAAGCATGAAATTTTTTGTATAAATAGTTGATTTTATTATAAAAGTTATCTGATATTTCCACGCGTCGATATATTATTAGGAAGAATGATTTTGCAGGTTTTCTGAAGATGAGCGATAATATAAGCCGCAACCTATAGCGCTAAGCTTAAGCGTCAATATTATTGTAGACATAATAGTGAGGAGGTTAAGGTCCAAAAACGCAGTGCATTGTGCATCTTGTAGATAAAAGCAACAAATTTCTATAGCTTCAAGATAAACATATTTTAAAACGTTTCAGCTAGCTGCATAAAAAATTCAAATGGGAACATACTTAAACAGAAGGTTGAAAGTATGCTAAAATGCGCATGCTCTAGAGTTGATATGCAGCTTAAGCTGCACCTGGATGCATAATATGTGGCCTTTCAAGGAGGGAGGTAGACAGAGGGAGGGATGGAGGGAGGGAGGGACAAAGGGAGGGAGGGATATAAAACAATCTTCGGAATAGTGGACCTTCGGAATAGTGGACCTTCGGAATAGTGGACCCTCGGAATAGTGGGCCGTTACCGTGGGTAAACACGCACACTGCATGCCCGTACTCCAAACAATATGGCTTCCGACGAATACACTAAAATAGAGCGCAGCGACCAAGTGACGATATTGCAACATGCATCCCAACATGCAAAGCGCTCAGTAAGTAAGTATTCTATGCAAGTAGCACTTTTAATGTGATGTAACAAGAAATCAAATTGGAGACACGCATTGTGACGTTTAATATGTTGCAACGAGAAAGCTACGATAAAGCTACCTAATTAATAGAAATAAATTCGATGATAAATATTTAGTGACGAAAAATAGAAGCGGGATTTATCGCGAGGGTCGGTTAGGGCTGAGGTTAGGCGTCGTGAGGGTCGGTTAGGGTTAGTTTTAGGGTTAGTGCTATCATTCTGCTTAAATTGAAGCTGGATTAATTAACAATAATTTTCAATAAAATAGAAGTTATATTGATGAAAAATATTTGCTGACGAGATAGGAGCGGGATTTATCCAACAAATTTTTGCCTAAACAGAAGCAGGATCGATTAAAAGGATCCTCGGCGAACTAGAAGTTGAATTTATTATAGATAACAATACTGCAATGTTAGTTCTTGTTGGTCGGATATTAATTCGATTACTTAAATATCTTGCATGTGAGCAATGAGTCGCTTACTTACTTATTGAGCGCTTTGCATGTTGGGGTGCATTTTGCGATGTCGTCGATAGGTCGTTGCGCTCCAATTTATTGCAATCGTTGGCAGCCATATTGTTTGGAGAACAGGCACGCAGTGTGCGTGTTTGCCCATTAGCGTCACACCGGTAAACACACATCGCTGTCATTCAGGCGTGAACTTAGCGCTTGTTTGTATGTGCACTTGTTGTTATTATCATTCATTCACTCCCATATGCAACTAATATCTGTTGGCATATACCCGAATCCCAAGCCGTGTAGCACTTCAGAGATATTTTATTTCCTTAAACTGGAAGTTGGATGAGCGATGAAAACATGATATTACTGCTGGCGTATTGCAGTATCATTAGAAGGTGGATGAACATTATAATTAACATAAGTAGAAGTTGGATGAGTGATGAAATCGTGGTGTTATGCTAAATTGTAACCGTAAAATAGAGGCTGGATGAACGATCAAAATATTTGTAGTTGAAGTAGAAGTTGGATTAATAACGGATCTGTAATATAGTAGAATTAGAAGTTGGATAAGCGATGAAAAAATTACTAAAACATGTGGTAAATAATTTTACGATGCTATACGGCTTGGGATTCGGGTATATGCTATCTGCTGGTGTAACTTAGGACAGCATGAATCGTTGTCATCAATCCAGCTTCCATTTAGCCAAAATTTTGTTTAATCTTACTTCTATTTAAATAACAATTCTCATTGTTCATCCAGTTCCAACTTAAACAAGAATGTTTTCATCAAACCAGCTTCCATTTAGGCCAGAACATTTTCATCAAACTAGCTTCCATTTAAAAAGTACATTTTCATAATTCCAGCTTCCATTTAACCCTCAAATTACCAGGAAATTTTGCATCCACTGAATACCAGTGGGGTCAAAATGACCCCAATGTAAACTTGCATTGCTATATGGTTTAAATGCTATTGTTAAGAATTAGAATAGTGTTTAAATTGAAAATGTACAATATTTTCACTGGTATTATGTTTGAAATCAATAAATTCGTGAAGGATTGTTAGTAAAGTAGGCCTAAGTCAGATTGTTGACACAGTGTCAGAGTCTCGGACTAGCAACTGAAGCAAATGCTCTATGTTTGAAGTCAATAAATTTGTGAAGTTAGTAAAGTAACAGTCAGATTGTTCACACAATGTCAGAGTCTCTGACTAGCAACTGAAGCAAATGCTCTTTTCACACATTACGGCCGCATTTAGCACAGTCAGTGTGTGTCTTTCTGTCTTTTCTCTTGGGCAGAAGTCACAACGAGCCCTTTTCTTGGGAAGCTTATGTCTGCTAAAACAAACCAATCAGTAGTTTCTTTTGTAACTATACTACAAACAAATAAATTGTATTATTTACTTATTTCTCATAGGGCTACTCTGACACTAAGTCCATGCCTTTGTCACTAGTAGAATTGATCACTCATGGGTCTGCCACTTGGACTAATTGGGCGCCTTGAACGAGTTCTTCGTTCGGCTGCTCGCCTCATTGGCCGCATTTCTAAATATGTCCCCGTCTCTTATATGCCTGATGTTCTTCACTGGCTCCCTGTTTCACAGCGCATCTCCTACCGAGTTGCTGCACTTGTCTGGCGCTGCCTTACTGATTGTGCTCCATCATACCTGTCTATCCTTTGTCGACCTACATGTCTCCGACCTTGCAGCCCGTCGAGTTCTTCGCTCTGCGACAACGGGGGAGCTTTTGGTTCCTCGAGCTCGCACTTCTACAAGACAGCGCAGAGCCTTTTTTACTGTGGGTCCCCCTATCTGAAATGGCTTCCCACTAAACGTGCGACTTATGCCTAGACAAAATTCACCTGCTTTTTATAAGTCGCTCAAAACCTATTGTTTTAGCTGTGGCTGGACTGGGAGCGCCTCTGACTAGGTTTCTTGAAGAAGCGCAATATAAATTCACAAAATGAATGAATGAATGATTGAACGAATTTAAATAAATGTATTCTATTATATTAGAAATGTCATATATTTGTCATAACCATACAGTTTACACTGGGGTCAAAATGACCCCACTGGTACTCAGTGTATATATACTATACCAGCGCCATCTGGTGACAGAAAATGGAAAATAAAACTTGGCATTTTGTACAAGACAGGAATACCGACAAAAGTCATAAAATTTCTTGTGGATATCACTTAAGACGGATGAGCAGCACTGCTGCAAACATGCTTTGGGGTCATTTTGACCCCAGTGGTAGTACGAGGGTTAAGCAAGAACATCTTCATAAATCCAGATTCCATTTAAGCAAGAACATTTTCATTGAACCGTTTAAAGTGGGTGGGGATGCGCTAAAACGGCCTTCCCACTGCAGTTCTGAAATTCTTTTCCCATGTTCCCACTGCTCATGCACGAAACCCTGGAACACATATATGAGTTGCGATCAAACTCATAACCTGTGTTAACTCTGCTAGCCAAGTCACTTTAACCACTAAGAATACAGACATACTGAGAATAGTGAATGTTGTTTAGACATTCCTAACAGCGGAGATGAACACAACGCTCGACTTGAAGATTCGGACACCAATTATTATTTGGCTGCCATTGTATGCATCAAGTATAAATTTTACTAGATTTATGACTTCCATATTTTTTATTATTATGTTTTTGTAGATGCTCTGACACCAACAATTGCCCGACTGTTTAGAAACTCAGGAAACAACACAACTCATGCCAAAGAAAGTCATATCCCAACCTTGTCTTGAACCTAACAATTGGAGAAACACATGCAAATCAAATTAAAACCAAACTGATGCTAATTATCGAAAGCCTGTATGCTAAATGTTGTAATCTGAGAGTTCTGTGCACTTGGTAAAGCAGTGGTGCAATAAATCTGTGATGAACACCAGTACAGCTATGAGAGAAGAACAGTGCAATTGCCAGATATGTGAGAAAGCATTTGCTTCTCGCAGTTCCCTGAAAATGCACATGAGAACTCATACTGGAGAGAAGCCGTACAGTTGCAAGCTATGTCAGAAATCATTTAGTCAAGGTGGTCATCTGAAAATGCACATGAGAACCCATACTGGAGAGAAACCATACAGCTGCCATCTATGTCAGAAATCATTTAGTGACAGTGGTTATCTGAAAATTCACATGAGAACCCATACTGGAGAAAAGCCATACAGTTGCCATCTATGCCAGAAATCATTTAGTCAATGTGGTGATCTGAAAATGCACATGAGAACCCATACTGGAGAGAAACCATACAGCTGCCATCTATGCCAGAAATCATTTAGTCAAGGTGGTGATCTGAAAATGCACATGAGAATCCATACTGGAGAAAAACCATACAGTTGCCAGTTATGTCAGAAATCATTTAGTGTAGGAAGTTCTCTGAGAGTGCACATGAGAATACATACTGGAGAAAAACCACACGTGTGTGAAGTTTGTAATCAAGGATTCCCACAACTTGGACATTTAAAGAAACACCAAGTAGCTCATGCAACTGAGACGCAATTCTCGCACAATGGATCTTATACCAAGAACATTTCTTCAGCAAAACATATTAAATTCCAAGCAAGCGGAAAACCCTATAGGTGCCAGCTATGTCCGAAATCGTATAGTGAAGGTCGTCATCTGAAAAGGCATATGAAGAAACACATGGGAGAGAAGCCATATATGTGCCAGCTATGCCAGAAATCATTTAGTGCACGTAGTTATCTGAAAATGCACACGAGAACCCATACTGGAGAGAAACCATACATGTGCCAGTTATGCCATAAATCATTTAGGAGAGGTGGTGATTTGAAAAAGCATATGAGAACCCATACAGGAGAAAAACCATACAGGTGCGAGATATGTCAGAAATCATTTAGTGTAGGCAGTGCTTTGAAAGTGCACACGAGAATACACACTGGAGAAAAACCATACATGTGCCAGTTATGCCATAACTCATTTAGTGACGGTAGTTATCTGAAAATTCACATGAGAACCCATACTGGAGAAAAGCCATACAGTTGCCAGCTATGTCAGAAATCATATATTGTAAGCAGTGCTCTGAGAGTGCACATGAGAATCCATACTGGAGAAAAGCCATACACGTGTGAGGTTTGTAATCAAGGATTCCAACAACATGCATCTTTAAAGAAACACCAAAGAAATCATGCAGCGGAGAAGCAATTTACTGACAATGAATCTTATACCAAGAACTTTTCTCCTGGGAAACGGCTTGAAGTGTCGGCAAGAGAAAAATCGTACATATGTCAGCTGTGTCAGAAATCATTTGCAAGTCACGGTGATCTGAAAAAGCACACAAGAATACATTCTGTTGAAAAAACATACACGTGTGAGGTGTGTTTTGAGCGATTTACAAAAGTTGGATACCTAAAGAAACACAGAAGAACACATGCAACTGAGAAGCATGACAGATGCAAACAATCAGATTTCAATAGCATATCTTCAGCGAAACAGTCTGAAGTACATGAAAGAACACAACCACAGGATCTTCAAATTGAAAGTGAAGAAATTGCTAACCTGTCTGATCATTGTATTAACTTTAGCAACACAGGTGTTATTGACAAACCAAATGAAGGTTTATCAAAGAATAAATATCCGGATTATAGTGGAATTGCTGCTCCATTGCAGAAAATAAAAAATGAGGACTGTCTGTATACTAGCAATGTCAAATCTTCTGTGGACGCAGATGCGTCTTTGTCCAAATCTTTTGGATGTGGTATATGCGACGAATTGCTTGAGACGGAGAATGAACTTTTGGATCATTGTAACAGCCATCAATTTTGTCCACCTCACAACTTCTTTGCTGACGTCTGTTGAAATATAATTGCACAAACTTGCAGTTGAGTTCATTTAAGAATATTTTGAACACACAGTGGTATCACATCACGTAATTCTAAGACTACTGAAGTCTTGGTGCAGACAACTAAGCTGTTGTATTGTTGTTAATGACGCACTAAGCGTCATCGTTATGTATTGTTAACTCTCATCCGCATTGGCCAGAAAAGTCACGTTATTGCATACCTTGGATCCCCTTGGACTCCAGCATTTACAATACGTGTTGCATGTGACGTCAAGAATTGGTGGGAGGAGGCGGAACCGGACAGATTGTGTAAATACCGGACTGTCCAGTTCATTACCGGACGCCTGGGAACCCTACCAATGATGCTACCTCCGGTCTTCATCCATGGTTTGTCAATAGGGCTGCCAACCGTCCCGGATTCGCCGGGACAGTCCCGGAATCGGCCTGTGCGTCCCGTGTCCCGGATTGATCTCAAAATTGTCCCGGAATTTGGGGTAGATAAAATGTTGCTATTTTGCACACTAAACTCGGCAAGTTGTGTGATGATTTTGCATTCTATGCTGTTAAACCCAACGTTGTTGGCTGAACATCGAATGTTGAATAGCGCTGGGTTCAAGTCTTGAGAACTTTACAAACCGCTGACACTCAGTAGCCTATATCATAGTGTGTCCTTTGTAGGCATACCTTTACTAATGTGTTAGTCCGTTCTAATGCATTTTGAGAGATGACGTGTTGATTTTTCAAGGACTTTGTACCTATGCAATATAATTTTTATGTGGACACAGCGGACAGTGTAAATTGGTATGAATGTCATATCTAGTGACTGCAGGCGTCCCGGAATGGCAAAATCAAGAGTTGGCAGCCCTAGGCCTTTTGACAACATGAAACAATACTAATCTGATTTAAACATTACACAGTGTGGGACAATTATTGATATAGAACAAGACTTAGTATACTATGAAAGTATGCTAAAAATTCGCACTTCCAGAGCCGATACGCACATCTTTATGCACACAGATGCAGAATATGTGGTCTTTTGACAACATGAAACATTACTAACATAATTAAAACATTACACATATACATACATGTGTGGGACAATTGTTATAGAACAAGTACACTATGAAAGTATCTAAAAATTCACATTTTAAGAGCCGATACGCAACTCTTTATGCACTTAGATGCAGAATATGTGATGTTTTGATAACAGGAAACATTACTAGCCTGACTTAAACATTACAACATGCATACATATGTGTGGTACAATTGTTAGAGCGCCAGTATGCTATGCTAAATAATCAAAATTTCTGAGCCAGTGCACAACTCTTTATGCACTTATATACAGAATATGTTGTCTTTTAACAACGTGCCACATTACTAATCTGATTCAAACATTACAGATGTGCATACTTGTGTGGGACAATTGATATGGCTACAGTATACTAGGAAAGTATGCTAATGTAAATTTCCTGTATAAATGTATGCTGTAACCACAATTGTTATAAAGTATTTGATTTACATTTTTGTATCACTAGTAATTAAATGTCAGTTTCAATATGCTGTCATTTATTTCTATCACTATTTTAACCAGGGTGAGAATTGCCGGGGGGTTGGGGGAGTTCAACCCCCCAGTCTTTTTTAGAGCCCCATGTTAAAGTATGTTTTTCATACCCCAATTTCAAGTTTATCATAGGCCAACCCCCCGTTATTTTTCCACAATTCTCATACTGATTTTAACAAAGTGTTTTCTCTGCAAAACGTGTCTAGTTAGTTATTCACGATCTGCCTGTCAGTTGTCTCAGTAAGATTACGCTGACAACCAGCACTAGTGACAATAATCCCTTGTCTTTTTGAATGAAGACCTGGGAAGTTTGAAGTACACGTCTAAAGTAAACAAAAACTGACTGAGATACGTGGGCTGCTAAAGTTGATTTGGTAGGACAAAAACTATGTGAATTTTCGTCTGCTTAATTTTATGACATTTTCAGACTTCTTCAATAACCTTTGATCTAGAGCAGGCTGAGCAGCTAAACACATTTGTTGTTTTTCAGTTTTGAGTTCTGAGCTTTGCATAGATTTGCATGATCAAGTAAATTTGTTGTATTTCGTATGAAGAATAAACCAGAGTTGAGGCACCTAATGAACCATCTTGAAGGATTTGTAAGTAAATAAGTATTTTCTTTATTATAAGCAGCTCCCACACAGCACTCTGGTGAACAAGTAGCATAATATAAGATTCACATTTATATAAAACATTAAAAAGCTAGCAAGACTAATAATTTTTATTATTTGAACAACATTCTAGCTATAAATGTTTCCTCGTGAGATTGATAAAATTATTACAGGTGCAATAATACCGAACGCATCTGGTACTTTTCCTCTCAGCAGGCCTAGTTCTTGCATACAGCAATGGTCTACAAATATTTTATGCAAATGCATACCAAGACTCAAGTCATATAACGTTATACATGAACAGTGTTTAGTTACACAATCATATTATAGGAGTTGAAATGCAAAACCTGACAAATCCACTTTTCGCTGTTTTGAGAAAAGTGAGAAAAACTGAGAACACAAGAACTTGAAAAAAATTCACAGTTTGACAATTCCTATGATTAGTTAGAAGGAGTCCAAGTAAATTAAACCAGTTTTTGCAAATCCTGTGATTTTGGAAGATTTTATAAAAAAGTTAAAATTTTGGATTTATCAGGTTTCGCACATCAAAGCGTAATTTAACTTGTTTTGCAGGTCAAAAATCGAGGCAAACACATCTGTTTTTACTTTAACAATACCCAAAACTTAATTTATTACTCATTATTCTTAGTGCTGATTTCCGTGTTTATCACTGTAACAAAAATAATAATCTATATCCAAAATCCAATGTCTTCATCTGTGCAGTTACAGTCTGCCGCTGGTAAGTCAATGTCATCCCGAACTGCTTCGGAACATGTAAGATTTCGGTACACTTCTGCTTGTGGCAAGTCTCTTCAACTATTTCCAAAAGTAACGCTAAGCAATTTGTGAACATCGTTCAATTTGGCCTTAGAGATTGGACGTCTGCTGGGCAATGGTGCTGGATTTACATTTCCATGAGACTTTACTCTTTTGAGTAGACACACGGATGTGCCAATGCTGCTTCGAAAGTTGACTTAGCCTGTTGTCAAGATGACAACTCGACCTTTTGCGTTTACTGATGTTGTCAACACAATATGCTTTACTTCCTGGATGTTCTGCAGTGGTTTATAGTGCTTGCAAACTTCCAGTTTCCAATCACTCACATTCCAGTCCTTGTCCAAGATGTTGACAGATGAACAGTGATGGCTGAAAATCTCGTGGTACTCTGACGGCAGGGATTGTACTTGCTGGAGATCATAAGTGACCGTGTAGATGCTTTCATCTCTTTCTTTCAAGAGGTCATAAAATGCCCTATCTCTGAGCTTATGTACATGCAGTTTGGTCATGAGTTGTCTTTTGCTCTGCTGGACAAACTTTTAACTGATTTCTGAGACAGTCGCATGTTGTGCAAGTATCAGATGCACTGCCTGAGAAGCCGATGTTAAAATCGTTTACAAACACATTGTAAAACATGCGGTATCCAACATTCAACTATTGCATTCTTTTTCGTACATTTTCCACAAATGATTGATACTTTTCAAGGCAGAGGGCAGGTACAATCTAACGCTTTTTTGCCGGCCATAATGACTTTCACGAGCTTTGAGGTGATGGATGAACTGACGCACATTTTCCTTTTTCGAATCATTCTTTGAACCAACTCGACCACCTCCCCTTCTTTCAACAGCACGACGTTTAATTACACCGTCTAGCCTGCTCCTCCCGATAGGCTGAACTGCTTTCTGAAACACTCTCTTGCATACTCTTGTCATTAAACATCCTTTTGGAATGAAGAATCGAGCATCAAGGCTTCGGTGTTTTGATGCATCTGAATTTCCTCTAACAGTTCTTTTTCGTCTGGTTGGTTCAATTTGAACATGAAGAAGAATATGGTTGTCTTGATTTAGTTTGTTGTCTTTTAAAACAGCTTATTCATAAATGTCAGAACATCTTCCGATGACACTTCTGTGCACTTGTACACAGTAGTTTTGTTCTTTCGCATAGCACTTGAATGATTGCAACCAAGGCGCCAAATGAACGAATCCGATCTGGTGTCAAACGAATGTCTTCAATAAAAATATAAAACAAACTAGTTAAGTAAAATGTCAACTTACTTTCTTCCCTCTCCGCATGCCATCATCAATTCTTTTTCCAAACCGTTTGATCTCATCACGTGGCCGAAATAGCTTAATTTCCTCTTAGTTGCTGTTTGCTGCAGTGTCTCATCCTTCTCGATTCCCAGCAACGCGTGGCCGGTACGCTAGTTTTAAAATAAATATATATATATAGAAAGCAGACATGTGGGGTGCAGTGGTGTAGTGGTGGTTCGTTCCCTTGCAGCCGGGGATTGCAGATTCGAAGTCCCAAAATGCTCATGCGCTTCAGTGTGAATATCAGATTCAGTGTCCGCGCTGTAGTTGGGTGTGCTTCTGAGTTCTGAGTAGTAATCTTGAAGGAGCCCTATATCAAGTGCCCATACATACATGTCTGTTATATAAACAAGCCAAATTGATTAGCATTATAACTGATGATTAATTATTATGCGACATTAGACTACATGATTTCCCATTGTCGAAGTAGGTCTATTTCATGCAAAAACTTTGAGGTTCGGGGACAGCCTCTAAATTTTATCCTATTTTAATGAAATATTTTGTAGAATTTTATTTCAATAGACCTGGGACTAATATCGATATTAGTCCCAGAATAAACCTAACAACTTGGAAGGGTGAGATAGAGACAAATACCCAAAAATGTTTTTTGCATTGTGCTAAGAGACACCTTAATAGGCATACATCTGTTATTTATACAGTTGTATTTATATATACAGCCAGTAGTGTAGTCCTAAAAAATGAAGTGGGGGAACGCTCTTTATAATAATATTAATATTAGTAGTATTATTAATAATATTCCATTATCCCTGGGAAAAAGTGGGGGAACGGCGTTCCCCCGGGTCCCCCCCCCCCCCCCACTACACCACTGTATACAGCAGCATCTGCAAATAAATCACTGACACTGACCACACGTGCATGTACTTTTCTGTGCTTCACAATTTATGATACGGAGACTTTAACCGTGCAACTCGGATGTTAGGATAAAATTTGAGAAAAAATTGTACCGTTTGTACCCGGTCTACACCCTATATGTTTTACTTTTACCTGCAGCTACCCCGTGTCCGTGTTGAGCTCCAGCTCTCCGTGTCAGAATGTCGGATTGCACTAAAGTTTGACTAAACCCTCGCCTAGGCTATAACCTTTGAAACAACAACACTGTCAAACCTGCGAAATAATTCTTCTTAGTTATATTTCGAAGTGTAGCGATATCAGGTGATTTGAAATCGACTTTATACGTAAAAATTTAATGCCTGTGTGACAGTGTATGACTGTGTATTCTGAACGATGCAAACGCGTAGTTATAGGTATCGGCCTATATTATCGCTCGTTTACAGAAAACCTGCAAAATCATTCTTCCTAATCATATATCGAAGTGTGGAAATAACAGATTACTTTTATAATAAAATCAACTATTTATACAAAAACTTTCATGCTTGTACGCCAAAAATGAACAATTTGGGAGATTATCGTCGCTAAGCGGAGGAAGTACATGCTTTGTGCATCAATATGGCTTCACACCAAAGACTAAGTAAGTTAGTATGTACTTTATGAACCGCCTGCGTCGCGTTGCGGGCTAAGAATGACTGCGGGAGCATTTTGGATGAGAACTGTACAGAATATAGCGTGTAGGCTACAATCATAGAAAATCGATAGAGGCCTAAGCTGTTCAAAAATCACAGTGTGCAACTAAAAAAAACATAACAGACGCATTTGGAACTGCGTGGGAGAGAAAGGATAGGCTAGATATAAAAGAAAAAAATAATAAAATTAAGGTCACTTAAAATTGAATAGACCTAGCATTCGTGTTATAAAACCACATTCTGTTTAAAGCGTCAGTATGAGGAATCTCACGGTTGTGAGAACGAGGACGGAGTGAGAGGAGAACATTTTAATTGGGAGGGGGTAGAGGACCTAGGACATGGTTGGAGTTGCAAAGCACAGAAGAGGGAAGAATAAGCATGACCACAGAGGTCATCAAACGACTTCTGGCCAGCCGGTGTCACGAAATAGAGTAGGCCTATCCCCATATAAATAGTATCCCCCAAAATGAGGAAAAGTTGAGAAAAAAAACCCGCGTGCATTTATTTTTGCAAATTAATTTTCATCTGCTTTATTTTGAACAATGACACAGGTAGGCCCCTATGTTTATTCCTACTAGATAGCCTCATTTGTTTTGCTTTGGATTTATAGCACTTAAAACATTTAAAGCATTTAAAAACACTCGGAGACAATAAATAAATTCGAGTTGCCTTTCACTGAGCATTGCTTAGGTCACTTAAAACAATTAGAGTCTCTTTAAATTTTGATTAGAGTATAATTATTTTAATTATACACATTTTTCAAAAAATGTGATAGAATGGTCTATCCCCCCCGTATATAGTCTAGACCGGTTAATTCCATCCGGGGGGATAGATTAATTCATCCCCCCTGATAGCTTTCAGGGGGGGATAATCCTTTTCGTGTGACCGGCAGAAAGATGAGCCGCACCATTTTCCGTATTATAGCGTTAGCCTAAGACGCGCGCTGATCAGAGTATTATTGTCAAAGCCAAACCATGCAGGTGAAGCATGCAGAAGACGTTGCCCGAACTACGTCATGTAGGCCTAATATAAGCGCGTCCCGGAGAGGCCATATGGCATGAGCTGCAAGGACACGACGTCGTAGCCTATAGGCTATCGCATAACTCAGAATACGAAAGAATGCTAGAAGTGTACAATTTTATGATCTATAGGCTAAAAGTTGCGACTAGATTGTGTTCTTGACGTTGCGCAATCGTTACCATCTTAATATCTCATGTGAAATTCTTGACCATTGCATGCTTACGATTTCAGCAAATGCCACTTACAATAAGATTCATTTATTAAGCCTATAAATTATTATAGACCGTAATTCATTCATTCATTCATTTTAAAATTTATACAGCGCCCCTTCAAGAAAAAACTACTCAGAGGCGCTCCCGACTCTAGAGCGCACAAAATGAACAGTGTTCGGTTTAGTAAGGAAGTGTTCTGATAGAGTTCCAGGGTTAGAGTAGGCGTAGCTCAAAAGGATGGCTATTCCAGACCACCGGACCAACCACGTGCAGAGAAGGCTCGATCGAGTCTTCACGGTAGCAGTACGAGCAATAATAATAAGCTTACTCTAAGGCTTTGAAATTAATTTTTGTACAAAAGCAACGACAGGGAAACGACTCAGACCAGAGTTGCAGTCGAGGGTAGCCTACACAACTTGAACTTACCCCACAAATGTTTGTGTTTCAGTATATGGGAATGACCTGCAGAAAGGACTATTATAGGCAACAGAATGTAGGCCCTATTCACCTCTAACAATGCCAATGCAGCCCTAACTCCGAACTCAGACCAACTATAATCACTGGCGATGTAGGGCCTTCCACAATCAGCGGAAGATGGATATAGATGATAGATGATAGATATGTGGCGCCACACACCGTAATAAACATTAAGTCCGAGATTACACATCAGAGATATTTAATTTAGGGAAATAGTATGTTTGTGATTTTTTTATTATTTAAAAAAAAATTATCTGAAATTTTTGGGAACATTTTTTTCACTTTTTTCTCAAAAGACATGTTGCTAAGCTATTTTAATGCTCTTGATATACATATAATTTTTTAATTAATTAAGTTTAATTAATTAATTAATTAAATTATATCACTTTTTTCTTTATATCTTCGGTTAGAATTAAGCTAGAGCAATAATTTTTTCCCCATTTTGATACCTGAGACAAGACCTTTGAAATGGTGTATCAAGCTCAATATCTTGGAAAATCACCTTAATGCTGATTACGGTGTGCGGCGCCACATATATAGATAGATAGATAGATAGATAGATAGATAGATAGATAGATAGATAGATAGATAGATAGATAGATAGATAGATAGATAGATAGATAGATAGATAGATAGATAGGTAGGTAGATAGATAGATAGATAGATAGATAGATAGATAGATAGATAGATAGATAGATAGATAGATAGATAGATAGATAGATAGATAGATAGATAGATAGACAGACAGACAGACAGACAGACAGACAGACAGACAGACAGACAGACAGATAGATAGATAGATAGATAGATTTGTCTTATATATATATAAATATATATAATTTATATGCATATTATGTACTTTATTATTTTCGCTGTGTTTAAATGCATGTATAGTTGTATACATCCATAGGGGTTACTGTGTGTGGAAATTTATGAAGATGGATAAGTGCTCGTAGAGAAACCGCAGAGGTCGACCTGCAGCTGTTTCTTATTATCTTTGGGAGTCGCTCATGATGGCATATTAACAACGCAACTTGTTTGTAAATCATCGAGTTGGTTCCTTGTTTTGCTTATTATAGACTAGCTCTCTTTCAAATCGGGAATTGTGGTTTATTGGACATTGAACAGCAATAGTAATTCGGTCAACTGTGGCTTTTACGAACAGTCTGTTTGTTTATCGCAATTCCACAAGGTCGTTCTATTGCCGGCTTTAGTCGTTTCAAGAACTAGAACTTGCAATTATTCCTTTCAAACACGCCAGAGTTTTTGGATCATGTAGGCCTATATAACTGAAGCTCTCTATAATCGCTCTCTGTGTCTGGTCTTTCCACTTAAATAATATTATGTCATTCAACTCTGTTTTTAATACACTTATCTATTTGTATTGCCTATAGTTTCTCAACTGTCCGCCTTTTAAAATTGCTTATTTGTCAAAGGTTCCAAGTTCCAACTCTCTTGACTTAGGTATTTCAAGTGTTCAGATATTGTTGACCTCATTACGTTTTGGCTTGGTCGATCGACAACCATGCACTAGACATCCCAGCACAAGTGCTAACGTTTCAGTTGCTGTAGTTGTAGTAGGCTTAGTAGTAGTAGTAGCAGCAGCAGCATTATAGTAGTAGTAGTAAATGGATGGATGGAGCAGCAGCAGCAGCAGCAGTAGTAGTAGTAGGCCTAACTGTAGTGGTAGGCTATATATTATAGCAGTAGTAGTTGTTGTTTTTGTTGCTGTACATAGTGGTGAACTGATAGAAATGAGCTACGTATGAGAGGATCTATCCTGAGATTTCAGCTGGAAGTACAAGATTGAGAACGATGCAGAGGAGAAGTTGATGCGGATGTGGAGAAGGATGGGAATGTGAAGGACATGATGGATGTGGGTGGAGTTCTGTTATTCGCGATCCGAGTTCAGAGTGGAGACTGGAAAGCAAGCTGGCGTCGTCGGTGGAGTGAAATAGATGGAAGAGATTGAGAGATGGAATGGAAAGTATACTGCATGGTGAGCGAAATAATCTTCCACCGGATGATTGTTTGCACGCAAATTATTGCATATTGATCATTTGGATTTGGACCTGAAACTGATTTTCAACTTGTCTGCCTATTGACTTCATTTTGACTGAGCGCCTGTGCCCTGTGAATAACTAATGCGATTCCCACAACTTCGCTTTCTTGGTTCTCTCTAGAAATCTCGAGATTTAAATTATTTCCCGTTACCAAGGTTACCTACCGTTGCGATGACGAATTTTGTGGAGGATCTGGGAAAAATACGAAAAGCAGGGAGGGGATCATTGCAGTCAGGCCTTCCCAGAGGGGGTATAAACACTGTCAGGCAGTGGGCTAAATTCTAAAGAGTTCGAAATTGGATAGTTATAGTAGGCCTATAC
>CAMAOG010000039.1:0-31984 GCA_945859605.1 Lumbricus rubellus | reverse complement strand
GCCTTCCGATTCGGGCGCGTTTCAAATGGTGGTTCAGTGTGTTCCGTTTATGTAGCGCATTTCTTGAAACATTCCATTGCGGACTTTGTACTGAAGCGTTTTAGGGCGCTATCGATAGGCCTTGCCTTCCAATTCGGGCGCGTTTCAAATAGTGGTTCAAATGTCTGTTCTGTTTATGTAGCGCATTTCAACACATTCCATTGGGGCCATTTTGCTGAAGCGTTTCAGGGCGCTATCCGTGTCGCTATCGGGTAGGGACGGTGTGAGGGAGGAAAGGAAGGGAGGAAGCGGGACGAAGATGGGAGTGGAGGGGGAGGGGAGGTGGAATGGAGGAAGGAGGGATGGTTGGTAGGAGGTAGGAGGGATGGTTGAATGCTCTTTTCAGCCACAGCAACGCGTGGCCGGGTACGCTAGTATATATAATAAATTATGAGGTCGTTGATACACAGATACTAACGAAAAGCATGGATCCCTCTGAGAGAAACGGTGTCACGACAACTCGTCTAACGACAACTCGTCTAACGACAAGTGGTCTCCGGACAATTCGTCTAACGACAACTGGTCTACTGACAACTTATCCAGCGCTTGAGAAATGGAAGCTGGATGATAGTTTGTAGAGGTGAAATGGAGGTTGGATTGATGAAAAAACGCAAGAGAAATGGAATCTGGATGATGGTTCTATTACAGGTGAAATAGAAGCTGATATGGCGAAAATAACGCATGATAAATAAAAGCTGGATGAAGGTATTTCTAGATCTGAAAAGGAAGCAGGATTGATAAGAAACCCGCTTAAGTAATGGAAGCTGGATGATGATATTTTTATATATGAAATAGAAGCTGGATTGACTAAAATAGCAGGCTAGAAATAGAAGCTGGATGAAGGTATTTTTAGATTGACGTAGAAATGGGTGCATGTTGAAATACATGAATGAAAATCATCAATCCAGCTTCCATTTAAGCAAAAAAACATTTTCGTAAATCCAGCTTCTATTTCATCAATACTATTCGTCAGTAGACCAGTTGTCGTTAGACCAATTGTCCGGAGACGAGTTGTCGTTAGACGAGTTGTCGGTAGACCAGTTGTCGTGGAACCGAGAGAAACATATATAGCGATGGTAACATCCGGAATGACGCAAACGATGATCACAGTGTCAATAATATAGACCTTTTCACGCGGGAACCGTTACTATAGTAATAGTGCCCCATGGTGCATCACGGCTCCCGCGTGATTTCCGTGTATGGCAAAAGCCTAATAGATGGAAAAAGCTGTTTTTGTTGTTGCCAATTCTTTAAGTAGCCTAATTTTTAGATGCCATGTAGTCGGGCTGAGGAAATACAGTAAAAAATTCGCTTTCCTTTAACTAATATTACGCGTGTAAATCGCTGGATTGTAAAACTTGGACGTCTAGCTGTCACCGCCGTCCGCCGAAGGCACCCGACTCAATGGGATGCATCAACCGAAACAGCACGCCCGTATAATAAATTGTGTTGCTCAGTTTCTTAAAGATATCATATTTCTACTTTCAAGATTATCTATACCGGGACTTTAATACCACCCGTAACATTTTTACACCTACAGCTCATTTGAAGGGCCTCGCATGATTTATAAAGCTTGCTAAACGTCTACGTTTGTTTACGTTTAGTGTGCTTCTGGCAGTCTCGTGAGGGGCCAAAAGCTTCAAGTAAAATCAACTGTTGAGTGTTGATATTTTATAATATGACTGTCTGAAGATATAATTATTATTAGGCCTAGATGGCCAGCATGCATTCTTGAAGTGGTGATAAGTCTTGAGTGGAAAACCTAGGAAGTGATTAATTCTGAGGCAGATGATGGTGGATGATTGATTGGCAGTGATGGTGCATTGAGGAACCGATTAGTGTAAAATTAAGAAGGAAGATTGTTCCAAGATGTTGTGCAGTGCTGAATCCACTTGATGAATGTAAAGAACGAGGAAGGATGTTTTGGTGGAATGGGTTGGTTTGATGGTGAAAAAATCAATTAGACATTTTGGCAGCTGTGTTGTTGGGAGGTTTTGGCTAGTGATAGGACATCGAAAATAACTGATTGAAAGGCCATTACCAAAGTTTTTATACATAAAATTTTATTCAACAAAATGATTGTGTACTTATACAACAGACAGTAGTAATCTGTACATGGCCGATTTAGTGTGATAAGTTCACCTTTCAGATTAAACAGAGAAATTGACAGCTATATATTACACTAGTCTAGGGCCTATATTTTATTGCTAACAGGTAAGCCAGCAGATGACGAACTGGACGTTGAATATGTTCCAAAGATCTTTGTTCAGCCTACAGCCAGAATTACCCAGTCAAGACTGAGGCATGTTAAATTGACAGGCACACACACGGTGTAAACTGCAATTACCGGAAAAAACAGGACATGGCTTACCAAATTACTGAACATGTGAAGTACTTTTAAGACATACAAAAAAAGAAATCAAGCACAATAAGACCAGACTGGTACCTGCAGCTGAAATCTTTCTAAAGTTAATAAAACTGTGTCAAAAACCAGGAATAAGAGACCTGTCAAACCAATTTCACATCAGTTGCAGCAATATTTCATCTGTGGAATGACAAGAGCAGTGCACACTGCTTTAATCCAGTTTTGAATTTAATCTTGCTTTGGCAGTGGTAGCAGGGCTGACATTGGTTTGAAAAAGTTGCCGGGTCTACTTTGGCAGACGAGCCTTTGAGCCAGAAAATGTTCGGCCAACCTTTTTTGTCATTTGCCCAACATTTGTCAAATTCTGTTAATTTTTACCTATTTTTGGCTCCAAATTGATAAACACGTGACCTAGCTGAGACCCAGCACCAGCAGGTCCCGAAATTCAATGCCGGGTCACAGACCCTGATTTTTGTGCTATACCTCAGCTGGTCTGCATGTGGAACGGATCCATTACAACAAATTGCTAAGCTGCTATGTTCTCGATTTCATGCCTAGTGTCAGCATTTTAAAATCAATCAATCAATCAAACAGAATTTATATAGCGCCCTTTCAAGGTGCCTACTCAGAGGTGACCCGGCAGAGATCAAGCGAAAGAAGTCTTCAACAGTTTGTGAAATTGAGAACAGTTTGGGAGGTATCGCATAGTCAAGGGGAGCCTATTCCAGGTTGTTGGACTTGGACCAACCACAGAGAATGAATCCAAACTGCAGTGCATTATCTTCTGAAAGAGTTTTATAGGTGGATTTTGCTTATCTGCATGCATGGCATCGTAAAAGATCTATGCAGTAATGCGGCCTTTTCAAGATTCATTCCACAAGCCACTCTCACACTGCAATCTTGTTGCTGCTTCCAGTGCACTACTTTCACATTGTGTTACAACCAAATTCTGAAATGTGTTTTTGCATACATGTTTCAAAATTGTCTGTTTCTGAAAAATGCATAGCTAGAATAGTACAATAATTATTGTCCAATGTCCATTGTTTAATGAAAACCTAAAAGCAGATACTCCACAAAGTTTGAATTCTAGCACAGTAAGTATCACAGCGTCCTGAGCACAGACTTTCAAGTCTGCCGGGAATGCCGAAGTGTGGTTTTTCCTGATTTCGGTTCACCAGGCAAGTGTTCTGGACGAAGAGTGACGGTTGGTGCTAGAATTCCACGATGCGGTTGATCAAAGTCGCAGTCACGTACTTTCCTTGGTTTTCAACCTAAGGACATAACAAACCAAAACACTTTGTAGTATAGATATATTAAAAGAAACTGAAAATAGGTTAACCAGAGGACAGGTCATCAGTTCTCATCTACCAATGCTGAATAAAGTATTTGTCAATTTTAAGATTTGAATCGTTCATTAAGTAGCTTGCTATATGTACAAGAGTAAGTTTTTTTAATTGTACCATTTTTGTGATTGTGTTCATAATATCGAAATCAAAATGTTTCGTCCTGTATCCATTCCTCAAAATTAAGTGTAAACAGTTCTATTGAACAAAAGTGCCTAATGAGGTAACATGTACAGAATTGATCATCTTATGCATGCTAGTTTTGTATTTCACTGTTTTTAGCTAAAATTTCCTCTTGTACCTTTCTGGTGAATAAACTAAACATATCGGCAATTAATACTTCTTGGAACATTCGATTGTTGTGCGACTGCTTCCATGGCATTACAGCTCAAAGATTCAATGTGACCAAGTACACAATAAAAATTTCCAATGTATCTGAAAATTACACGTAGCATCTCAGACCCTCAAAGATGACATAGCACATATGGAAAGGTGAGACACAAAACCTACGTGCTCTATGACAAACGTGCAAATAATTACACTTCAAAGACTTACTCGTGTGATAAAAGATTGGTTCCACTGGCACAGCTCAGATGTACACGACTTCTGATTGTAATGCAGTATT
This sequence comes from Lumbricus rubellus, assembly GCA_945859605.1. NCBI lineage: Eukaryota > Metazoa > Annelida > Clitellata > Crassiclitellata > Lumbricidae > Lumbricus > Lumbricus rubellus. The sequence continues at coordinate 27,612 of CAMAOG010000039.1, read as the reverse complement.
GCGGCAGTCTCAATCTTGAACAGCACAGCAGCAATGTGCTAACACACCACCTCTCCCTGTCTGGAAAAAGAAATCAATCCCTATACAGATATCTTGACCTAGAGGCCAGTACTAGTCAAAATGGCGCCCCAGACAAACCATACATATGTAGCCTTTTGAACTGAAACCCACTGCACGGTCCACCCCACGTCGCAACACAAATGTTAAAAAAATGGCAAGAGCATTACACTCAACTTAGGCCTGTTTTATTAATAAATAATTCTTTCATTTATTCAACAATCCATTTGACAAAACCGCAACCGGTTACAGTGAACAATTATGCAGTTGAAACAATTTACAAGAACTCATTATCACAGAATACATAGGCCTATATCTTCACTACTAACAGAACAGACAGCCTGCACTATTTTGGTAGATACTACTAGAATTCCACGATACGGTTGTTAGTGGACTAAACTCCGGAAATGTCTTGAAAAATTCGAAAAAATGTTGGAATTGAAAACTGTCCAAGAAATTAAAAATCTAAAAACTGTCAAACACAATTTTGGGGAAATGGTGCCTCTAGAAGTCTAGATGTTGCAACTGCCTGTTTTGCCTGTGTTTCAGGCTGGCCCTGATCTTGACTATATTTATACCATGCATGTAATGCAAATTAAAATTTTCTGATAACCATTGACATTTTGATCAAAGATACTGTAGGCTATAACAAAATATTGAGATTGTCCACCAAGATGGTGACCAAGCATCACATTTTGGGCTTACATCAATATGATTGGGAACATTTACAGAACATTATAGTCACAACTCTTACCCGGTCATGCAGTGCGTCGTCGGCCCACTTTGATGCATAAATTTCCTCAATGTATGGGTAATCAACGTCAACTTGCAAACCAGCACTACCAAGCTTGAATAAATAAAGCTCTCTGACTTCCGTATTCAAAGATAAATAGTAGGAATTCGTTTTAAATTAAAGAATATCAGCGGTAAACAATACAAATAATCGCCATACACAACAACTGTTTTGCCATACCTAATTAAATATGCACATATCATTATTAAGAAAGATTACAAATATTTCGCGCCTGAAAAGGTCTATAATATTGACGATGGTGGTGATGTTGAAATAATGGTAGACTAGCAACTTTAACCGTGTCAAGGCTAAGTAGCCTATAGCGCTGTCAACTTAATAATAATATGACTAGCTTTCATCTCTACTACAGCTTCCATGATTTTCAACGATTTCTTCGAATTAAAGCGTAATTGCAATGCAGTTACAAGAATGCGTCGTGCACTTCGGACCAATTTGACTAACGATCATGTCAAAGATGACAAGATATGGGTTAACGACGGCTTTCTCGGAATTATGGAAAGTCGGCGCTACATAACTCGGGGGTTTACACGTCGCCGTTACTGGGTCGCGGACGCAATTGGCACTCGGCCGCTGACGTAACAGCGGCTGGGCGAGGACACGCAGCTGACGTCGTCGGGCGCTATATAAATTACTAATGGACTCGTCCTGCTGGGGAAGGAGACGATCGCATCGGGTGGCGTCAGCTGCGAGGTTTTTTTCTTCTTCATTAAAAGTGGTTTAAGGCAGTATTGACATTCTCGAGAGATATGATTTAAAGCTGACATTGATTTCTGCTGCTGGTATAATAATTATCGTTTAATGTGCTGTATTTATGTTATCGTGCCATATGCTGTTTATCCTTTATCTGTCGCGTCGTTTGCAGCAGCGTGCGCTGAGGGCATAAACAGCCCTAGGCGGCAAATAATGAGAGAGAGAGAGAGAGAGAGAGAGAGAGAGAGAGAGAAGGAGAGTGGAACGAGGATTCATCCTAAATGCATGGGACCAGACTGTATCTGCCGAGGGAGGTTCGATATTTTAGTCGTATGGGCCTCCTTAAGTCGAAGAAGTCACCGAGGTATATGCCGTTTTTCGAGCCTACCGCCAGAATCGCCAGGATCGGCGGTACAGTCGATAATAAAATTATGCAAATGAGATGACGTGCTTTGAGTAGTGACACTTCCGTTTTTCGATTACTGATTTATGTTCTCTGATCGATTCGATTCGAATCGAATCCACATTACTTAAAATAATAATAACATTAACATTAAATGACAAATATGGTCATACTGGAAGTATTGTTCGTAGGCTTTTATATATTTAGTGCCATATCAGACGTCTGTCTACAATCAACGCATTTTGTAAGTATTTTACATTAACTTTCTTCAGACTTGTTAGCTTTGCGGTCTCACTAAAAACGGATAAAGTCTGTTCAATATTGTAGATAATAAACCCACGTATCGGATTACTTTGAAAACTGTGCGTTGGAATAAAAACTATACACGTATTGTTTTTAAGCGTCGTAAATTACTCGTCATTGCAGCGGTTTTAGCGTTGGTCGAATACAAGTCGCATTGATGAAAAGCTTTGTTGCTAAATAGAAGTTGGTTGCAGCCCAAATTCCCGAAACCCCATTCGAATTTGGCCGGATCCCCGAATCAATATTCATAGAACCTAGTCATTTATATACACTATGACTGTGTTGGCAGTAAATACTTAATTGGTCTATTATGCCATGTCTTCAATTTATCTCTGAATAATTTTCGGGGATTTGGCCGCTTTCTATTATAAAACTGTTTAAGGGTAGGTAATCTATCGTTTTAGCGTCGGAAATTATTCGCCATTGCATGGGTTTCAGTGTTGGCCGAACACAAGTCGGTTTACGAAAATAATTATTGCTAAATAGAAGTCGTATTGATGAAAATAATTTTTATATAAATAGAAGTGGGATTTATGGAAATAATCCTGCTGAAATCGAAGCTGGATTGATTAACAATTTTTGAATTAAATAGTAGTTATGTTGCTGAAAAATAATTGCTGCCGAAATATAAGCGAGATTGATTAAATGAATTCTTGCTTAAAGAGCTCTGTATTAATAAAAATGATTCTGGCTACACTAGAAATTGAACTTATTAAAAATAATAATCGTGCAAAGAGCGAATAATTTTCTACGCTAAAACAATAGATTACCTAATGGAAATCGTACTTTTGTGTATGTTCAGTGGTTTCGGTTTTCACGGAATCTTGTTGATCCCCCAAAGATGCATTTCTGTTTAAGATGTTTTCACAAGACACTCATAAAGCAACAATTATTATTGACATAAGCAATCTAAAAACAATCTTAAACTAATTTCATTATAAATGCGTGTAATTGATAGCCGAAATGCAGGGTCTCACAACAACTGGTTCACGACAACTGGTTCACAACAACTAGTTCATCGACAACTGGTACACCGACAACTGGTTCACGACCAAATAAAGTGGAGCTGGACGCATGAAAATGTTCTTGCTTAACTTGAAGCTGGATTGATAAAAATCTTCTTGTTAAAATTGGAGCTGGATCGCTGAAAATAACGTTGTAGTAACGGAAACCGGAATGAGTATTTTTATACAGGAATAGAAGCTGGATTGACGAAAATGTGCTGCATTAAATTGGAGCTGGATTGACGAAATTAACGCTAGAGAAATGGAAGCTGGATGAAGGAATTTTTGTGTCTTAAATAGAAGCTGGATTGACGAAATTAGCGCTTGAAAAATGGAAGCAGGATGAAGGTATTTTTGTGTCTTAAATAGAAGCTGGATTGACGAAATTAACGCTTGAGATATGGAAGCTGCATGAAGGTATTTTATGGCTGAAATAGAAGCTGGATTGACGAAATTAACGCTTGAGAAATGAAAGCCGGATTATGGTATTTTTATATCATAAATAGAAGCTGGATTAAGGTATAGCTGGATTACGGATAAAACGCTTGAGTAATAGAAGCTGGATTAGGGTAGTTTTATATCTGATATAGAAGCTGGATCAAGTTATTTATTTTTTATATCTGTAATAGAAGCTGGATTAAGTTATTTTTATATCTGTAATGGAAGCTGGAAGAAGGTATTTTTATATCTTAAATAGAAGCTGGATTAAGGTATTTCTTTATCTTAAATGGAAGCTGGACGTGAAAGCGTTATTTTCGTCAATCCAGCTTCTATTTCGCCTATTCTGATCCTTCATCCAGCTTCCATTTCTCAGGCGTTAATTTCGTCAATCTAGCTTCTATTTTTGCCATAAAATACCTTCATCCAGTTTCCATTTCAGATATGTTTAAAACTGCCTTAATCCAGCCTCCACTTCAGATATAAAAATACCTTAAACCAGCTTCCATTTCTCAAGCGTGTTATCATTAATCTGGCTTCCATTTCTCAAGCGTTATTTTTGTCAATCCAGCTTCTATTTCACCTATTAGGACCATACAGCTGCAATCTAAGCAAGAACATTTTCATTTATCTAGCTACCAGTTAAACAAGAACATTCTCATCCGTCCAGTTCCAATTTAATCAAGAACATTTTAATCAATCAAGCTCCCTGTTAAGGAAGATTTTCATGCAGCACCAATTTAAGCATGGACACTTTCATCAATCCAACTCCCAGTTAAGGAAGAACATAAACCATCCAGCTCCAATTTAAGCAAGAACATTTTCATCCATCCAGCTCCTATTTAAGCAAGAACATTTTCATCCATCCAGCTCCCAGTTAAGCAAGAAGATTTTCATCCATCCAGCTCCCAGTTAAGGAAGAACATTTTGATCCATCCAGCTCCAATTTAAGCAAGAAGATTTTCACAGCTCCCAGTTAAGGAAGAACATCCAGCTCCAATTTAAGCAAGAAATTTTCATCCATCCAGCTTCCAGTTAAGCAAGAACATTCTCATTCATCCAGGTCCAATTAAATAAAAAGATGTTCATCGATCCAGCTTCTATTTCAGGTAAAAAAATACTGATTCCGGCTTCCTTTACTACAATCGCTCCAATTTTAATAAGGCGATTTTAGTCAGTCTAAATCCGACTTCTATTTAAAATTGAAGTATTTTCATCAATCCAACTTCTAGTCATCAACGCGATTGTTTCGTGCATCCGGCTTCAATTTTTACAAGCATTATTTACATCAGTGCAACTTCATTCAGGAAACGTTCTTTTCCTCGGTCTCTTTTGCAGCGAGGCTATCAACAGTCTGTGTTCGATTTATCACGAGTTATTTTCATCAATCCAACTTCTCTTTTAGCGACAATAACCAGGGACTAAACAAAATTCGCAGTGAACATTTGGTCGTGAACCAGTTGCCGGGGAACCAGCTGTCGGTGAACCAACTGTCGTGAACCAGTTGTCGTGAACCAGTTGTCCGTGAACCAGTTGTCTGTGAATCAGTTGTCGTGGAACCGAAATGCAGCAAGTAAAAACTATGGCCGTCACAGATTGGGGCAGAATAGAGTGCTCTGATGTACGACGATCGATAGCCCAATGTTTCCGCGAAAGTAAGTATAGGTAAGTCAGTCTTTGATCAGAAGAGTATGAAAACGTATATTTTTGAAATATTAATAAGCTTAAATAAGCTAAAGAACACATTAAAAGTGTCCGATTACACTTGGTAAATAGCTAAAATAAGCTGTCGTGTAAAGTAAGTAAGTATATAGTAGCTATCTACAGTACAGGGTGTCACGACAACTCGTCTACCGACAACTCGTCTAACGACAAGTGGTCTCCGGACAATTCGTCTAACGACAACTGGTCTACTGGCAACTGATAAATCGCTTAAGAAATTGAAGCTGGATGACAGTTTTTTTTAGGTTAAGTGGAGGTTGGATTGATGAAAAAACGCAAGAGAAATGGAATCTGGATGATGGTTCTTTTACAGGTGAAATAGAAGCTGGATTGACGAAAATAACGCATAATAAATAATAGCTGGATGAAGGTATTTCTAGATCTCAAATAGAAGCTGGATTGATAATAAAACCGCTTAAGTAATGGAAGCTGGATGAGGGTATTTTTATATCTGAAATAGAAGCTGGATTGACTAAAATAACAGGCGAGAAATAGAAGCTGGCTGAAAGTATTTTTAGATTTGAAGTAGAAATGGGTGCATGTTGGAATACATGAATGAAAATCATCAATCCAGCTTCCATTTAAGCTAAAAACCCATTTTTGTAAATCCAGCTTCTATTTCATCAATACTATTCGTCTGTAGACCAGTTGTTGTTAGACCAATTGTCTGGAGACGAGTTGTGGGTAGACGAGTTGTCGGTAGACCAGTTGTCGTGGAACCAATAAACTATAGGACTTAATTGTAGTAGTCCGACAATTAGGCCCTATAGTTTATCATGCGATATATATATATATATATATATATATATTTCCTGAGTATAGCGATGGTCAGGACTAAAAATAGCGCATAAACATTTTGTAATATTATTTCGGCTACCAGCAACAGGATATTTCTTAGTAGTTACTTTTACTGACTCAGAGTTCTGCGACTTTTTCTACTATTTAAACATAATAACCTACCATTATAGGCCATTTTGGTTGTAGGTAGAGCCAAACCAGAATGCGTCTTGATTTTATGCCCTTAAGTTCTCTGTTCCTTGCTGAAACATGTGTGTTTGAATTGGTAAACAGAGGGTTGGTGTTTAAGATCAATCAATTTAGTTGCACATGACATGTTCTTTAGCTTAATTTTAAGTTTATTAATATTTCAGAAAATGTACGTTTTCATGGTCTTTTGATCACTTACTTTTGCGTAAACATTGCGCTATCGATCGTAGTATGTCGGAGCGCTTTATTCTGCTCCGAAATGTGACAGCCATAGCGTTTACTTGCTGCATGTCGGCTACCTAGCCGACGTTAACATCTACCATATAAAGACTTCTATATATATCATAAGCAGAATCCGGATAAAAGAATCTTCCCACAGTAGAAGTTGAATTGATGAAAAATGATAGTGCTACTGTGGGCAAGTAATTTAGAATGCTATGCTACACGTTTGCCTGAAGAATAAAAACTCTCCTAAGACTTATTGGATATGGACCGAAGTCAGAACATTATGTCTCGATCATTAGCACTCACATTCAAGGCTGTGAATAATTTATTATCGTACCCGGTTGTTAATAGTGCAGGACTTCATTAAAATATGCTGAGTTTCATAATGTTTTAAATTGTTGCTGATTTAACATGGAATTTGACAGGTTTTATTAAAATAAAGTCTGTTCTCATCTGTGAAAGTTACCTTTGTTATCCTGTTGGCCGCTTTGCTGACTTTATGTATGTATGAGCAATTGTTATAGCGCCCCTTAACGAATCTTCTCAGAGGTGCTTCTGACTACAGCACGGACACTGAATCGGAGTTTCACACTGAAGCACATGGCCAATTGTGAGTGAATGACTTGCTCAGGGCCCTTGTGCGGTGGCTTGAGATGGATTCGAAACCCACAATCTTCCGGCACCGAACATACCCATCCACCATCATGCCCCACAATGCATTATGCGAATGGATGGATTCTTATACATGGCTTCTGTTTAGTTTGTCCCTGGAGGCAACTGCAAACATCCAAATGCAATATCTACCCCGATAGCATATTATTATTATCATTGTTGTTATTATTATATTATGATGTAAATATTATTACAGGTAACTGGCTAACGAATGAAAGCATTAGAGAAAAGACAGGACAGAAGAACCTGGAGAGGAACATCAGGAAGTGGCTACTAAAGTGGATGGGACACGTGATAAGAATGGATCAGGACAGAAGAGAAAAACAAACAACATGGGTCATGTAGGGAGAGACACAGAAGAGGGAGACCTTGGAAAAGCTGGATGGAGACTCTTCGAGAGGATTTTCCATGTCTGGAGATGATGTGGAACGACGCTGTTGAGATGGCGGTGGACAGAGAATCGTAGACAATGCGTTGCTCGATTGCAACTCTGCACTGGAAGGTCTAAGGTAAGGACGACATACATTTTTAAAGCATGCAATAGCACATTGAAATTTGATTCTAAGTCTTCAAAAGAGGAAGTTAGATATCTATGTGCTTGAAAGCGAGGAACAAATATTTAGTGAGTTTTGAGCCACTTTTGGATAGGAATTTGAGAACTACAAAGCAAGAATAGAAGCCGATTCCATTCTCTGGGTTCAAAGGCATGGAATATACATGGGCCCATAACTGGGGCTCATCTAAAATATCCATACTTGATGATCAGAGGCAACAAGGAGGAATGTATGGAGTTTGTAGTGACTGCAGTTCGGTAGGTGTACTTTTGCTTAGGGATTTGTTCAAACCGACCAATTTGAATTTTAACTGGAACATATCAGGAAGCCAATGCAGCTGAGTTAGCCCTACCCTTAGTGCATGCCATTTCTGTTCTCTTTGTTTGACTAAAAGCGCTCTTAGTTCCTTTTGCATGAAATCAAGATAGGTCAAGAGTTCCTGTGGCTGACCTTCATGTGATGGAATTGATTTTGACCATAAGCCTTCTGCAAGTTCCTGTGATTTATCGAATTCACAATATATTCCAATGTTTAAAAGATTTAATGCTGCTTGGTAAGGTGTGACACTTGATAACATCTTAGGACTGGAAGTCACATCCGGTACTGAAGCCCTCCATGTAAGAGTATACAGTTTTCTCAAGTACTTTGCTGAAATAAAGTCAGTTTTAGATAAATTAACAAGAACTCATTCAGATATCAATGCTTGACATTGGAAGTCAGTCTTCAATAAGAAACTGGAGTCCAATAATAAAAATGCACATTGGATGGCCAGGTTACTGTATGACATCAAAATATACCTTTTAGTGCTCAACAAAGTCAACATGATGTAATCAATCTAATTAAGAAGAAAAAACTCGAATTCATCAACTTAGGCTATGTAATTTGGTGGCCTTCGTCACACAAGGGCATGGCTAAAAGACTTGCTGCTGTAGCTGCAGGACAAGATCTTTCAATATGGACATATATAGAAAATACGAGTCAGTTGCCCATGCAGGAGATCAGCTTTGCTTCCATGAAGGTCCTAGAAAACCACCAGTAGTACCTTTCAGATGAGGTTAAAGCATGGGCGGAGTTTGGTTTCCGTTCTTGGAGGGGCTAATGCCTTCTTAGGGGGGCTAAGCCCGAAAAAATATATCATTTTCATGGTAAGAAAGCTAAATCTGGGCCTTCTTGGGGGGGCTTAGCTCCCCCTAGCCCCTGATAAACTCCGCCCATGGATTATAGGTCTGTTATGTGGCTATTTGCCCATAGCAGACAAGGTAAATATTCCACAGAATACTTGTGAAGCTTGGTGAAAGGATGGTGAGGCTTAGTGATATGGCGCTGAAAAAGGAGATTGCATGGGTGATTTTGCATCTCAGCAAATGAGGACGCTACCATCACGCCTGAAGATTGGTGATTTCTTTTTACACTTCCACCAGAAAAATAGATCGAGAATGAGGATTACAAAAAGGGCAGAGACTTAATTCAACAACAGAGTGTTGAACAGCATGTCTTAGAGATGTGAAAAGTTGTTTGAGGAATTCAATTCAAGGCTTATCACTGATGTTGTTGAAAAGCCAAGTGGTCGAGGGGGAAGTAGGAAAGCTGTCCCCACTCACTCATTAAAGAAATCTGCTGTTGACACAGTGCCTGCTTACAGTGCTTAGACTTCTGCATTATAAAGACTTTATCGGATGTTGAAGTAAGAAAACGAGAACTATCGACATTCATGGACTTAACGATGTTTTTTGACAATTTTTAACATTTCTAATTTTTCAAACCAACTCAAATTTTAGATTTAATACTGGCCAATTGCTTAAGTACCACACATATTGTCATATTACAGCAATATTTGATTTATATTGAAAGAAACTACGATTGTATAGGAATGTATGCTCGACACATTATTTTTGTACAATTAACGTCTATACACTGGCCCATGCAAAGTAACACAGTCGCTTAGCACCGCCTTCTAGCTGGAATAGGAAGCTGAAATTTTGTCTCAATGATACTATTGATAGGTCTAACAAACTGAGAGGTAGTCTTGGTTTCTGGCTTGAACTTTATTTTTTACCATGTATCTGTGAACCACACTAATCCTCGTACGTGGTCAACACCTCAGTTCCCCAGTACATCATCAGAATATATCATCCTTTGTCGATGATACATACAGGTGGGCCATAAAAAAGACAGTCCCCTACGATTTTTTGCCAATATCTTGGCCATAAGTACGAATTTTTAAATCAAAGTTTACAGGCTTAAATGGAAACTATGGTTATACATGATGACCAGATTTAATCAAAATATTTCGAAACAGAGCAAAAGTTATATTATTTATTCAGACCGCCCTCTGTTTTTTGACGATTCAAAAACATAATGCAGCAAAAAGTTGCAAAAACCTATGTTTATTAAGTCGCGTCTTAAATACAGTTTGCATTGAGCAGAAACGTAACATGTGTGGCTTTGTGTGCAGTGGAAGACTGTTCCAAGAGTAAAGTTCCAGCACAGGAGAAGATGTGAAGAGCTTGGTGATTGCTAGGCTCACCAGCGAATCTGTCATGTAATTAAACCTATTGTAACAAGCTCTTCAGATAATGTGTCTTTGTTGTTTTTCCTGTTGAAGTCGATGAAGTGCTGGTGGCCATGTTGGATTCCGGTGATCGTGAGTTGGTGTTTGCCGAATGTAGCATTCTCATTAATCTGATGGCAGACGAAGACAAAAGGTCACTCCTCAGTCGCGAAGGCAGCATCACAAAGTAAGATCTGCATCTCCCTCTGAAGTCTGCTTTATTTTGCTTCTGTATAAGATGTGCAATCGAGTATAGGAGCACTACTCTAGTCCGGCCCAGCCTCCTAGGCCTTGCTCCTGTCTACCTTTGCAAGCTCTGTAGCCCTACTCTTGTTAATACTCGCCACTTTCGCTCCATTTGTTTGGCTGACCAAAGTCTGCTCTCAGTCCCACTATGCAAAGTCGACCGTCTTGGCGGTAGGACCTTCTACCTGGAATGGCCTCCCCTTGACTCTCCACTCCCTTCCTAGAACTTCTCAGGCATTCCTCTCTCATCTTAAGACAGATTTATTTTGCCTTGCTGAGTTTGAGAGCACCTCTGAGTAGTTCCTTGAAAAGATGCTATACAGATTCATTTAATGATGAATGAATGAATCTTATGTAGCACGTTGCTTGAAGCATCAATCAAATTAAAATCAGAACTGCAGTCAACCTCTCGTTATCTGTTTGGAAAACTCGGATCAAAGTCAGTTAAATTGGAAACCAGGTTCTGGTGGATAATAAAGGTGGAAAAAGATTTGTGTTGAGTTTAGACTGGAATGACATCAAAGATACAAAGATTATCGTTTTCAAAGTCATAATTCATTTCTGATAGGCGCAACAAGACCTCGACTCCTGAAGTTCTAAACTCTTGAATAGGATACCAATCGTTATTCAACAAGGTTGCATTGTCTAGCTGGTTTTTTCCATTTACAGAGACCACTGCTTATGTTTTTTTTACATTTCCATTGAACACTATGATAAGTGTACTGTCGGTGGGAAGATGAGACGGCAAGGTAGACTGCCCCATGTTGATATTCTGAGACTGAGAAAATAAAGTCGTTGACACTTCACACATATGGATGTTGAAATCTGCTTCTTTTGCTAGCTTAAGTGACCTCCTCTTTGTCATCTCTTCTATATCTAGTGGTGAACGTTAATTTTATGACATGTTGTACAACACGTTCTCTGCATTTTTCTGCAGGTTGATTGGAGTACTGCAAGAGTTTGTCCGTACGGACTGGCAGGTGGCTGGTATGGTTTGTCAGACGTTGTGAAGTTCACTGCTAAGATCCCAAGTACAGCGTCCTGTTTCGGCAAGGAAGAAGCACAGGAGCTTGTCGACATTCTTGTCGATTACCTGGGTATAGTTTTTATCTACTACTAAAGTTTGGCTGGTGTACAATGTTTATTTTGAATTCCATTCAATTTTGTGAGATGTCCATAGAATTGGCAGTAGGAGTACTGTAGGACAGAAGATTAATGGCAATGGAATTCAATCTTTTGCTCCTGTTGAGTATTAAATTTGAACTGTGCCTAACTGCTTGGTAGCCTGCAATACAGATGATGATGATGATGATGATGATGATGATGATGATGATGATGATGATGATGATGATGATGATGATGATGATGATGATGATGATGATGATGATGATGATGATGATACTCTAAAGAAACTTGTCATCTCAGCTTCCATTGCTTATGTGCCGTGGCCTTCTATGTTTCTTTTGTCCAACCAGAATTTATTGAATAATAATAATAATATTATAATAATAATAATAATAGCAATATTATATTATCATTTGGTAGATGACGATGTTGTTGCTGAAGTTGGTGAACTCGACGAGGAGATGAGAGACTACTTCCAGGACGCGTGGAAAACGGAATTCTGTCCAGTGGTAACCGACCATTTCCGTCGAATCAAAAAACATCAATCTCACATGGAACCTATCTTGTCGTGAAAAACTCATCATTCCTTTACTTCTTTTTCTGCTGCCAACAGCATCGGTCTGAACAGATGGAAATGATTGCGGCAGTGCGTCTAACGTCCGTACTACCACGAGCACCTCTGTGTAGTTTGATCGGCTAGAGGCGATATATAAATTGGTTTTTTAAGATCTCTGGCATAATCTGCTTTGTGAATCGGGTTCTAATCGGTGTGTGGTGCAGAGGTGTTGTGGGTTGAATAGTGACTGCAATGGGAGTGGAAAATCCCCCAATAGATTTTTTAAATGTTGTGTTGTCAATGAAAAGTCTGTAAATGTGTATTCTTTTGAGGTAGCCTAGTCTGATTTATGGAAGTTTTAAGAGCTTTGTTGTTAACTGTGGTTGTGAAGTCTGCCTTGAAGACATTGCACTTCAGTCTAAGTTGAAATTCGTTGCCAATCAATTATGTACAGTAGTCTATATTAAAGTTTCTGAAGCATAGCGCATTTCCTACAGATTTTCAAAACTTCTCAAACCACAGTCTGTATCTATTGCAAAGTTTCTGAAAACAGTGCTTAGTGGAAAGTTTTTTTGAAAGCACAGCATGTACTGCAAAACTTTTGAATTCATATTGAAAGAGGACTGCATTTATTGCACTGTGTTTTTAGGGTCTTGAACGGTACTTTATAAATGTTATGCTTCGTAAATGCAGGGTTGCTGAACAATAATTTAATGCATTGATTGCCTGCTTTACTCGATTACAAATCATTTGCTATGGATTAACTTTCCATCGCAGACCTAGAAGGCGATGATTGTTGGTATCAAACAAAGGAATGCATCTGTACAATTAGAGAAATTGAATTCACTTGGAGTCATTAGGTTCTTCTTCATATCTGAACTGCATTTCAGTCAGTCGGTCAGACAGGTTTCTTATTTCTCTAGTTTTCTTTTCTACAATTTCTACAGTATTGTGGACATGGCTTCCAATGGTGGCATGGCGATTACGCGTGAAAGATAAGAGGTACACGAGAAATTGTAAACTTGCATAATTCCTCCGTGCGTGGACGGACAAAATGTCCCCGGACAAAATGTCCCGGACAAAATGTCCCGGACAAAATGTCCCTGGACAAAAAGTCCCCGGACAAAATGTCCCCTAATAGAAGGTTTGTAGATCTAATAATACTGACAATAAATTTTTGCGCAAATAACTGCTGCCAAAATACAGAGGGACTCGTAAAAGAACGTGCGATCTTATGTTCTTTAAAGGGACTATTTGTCCAGGGACTTTTTGTCCGGGGACATTTTATCCGGGGACTTTTTGTCCTGGGACTTTTTGTGCCGGGACATTTTATCCGGGGACATTTTATCCGGGGACTTTTTGTCCGGGGACATTTTATCCGGGACTTTTTGTCCAGGGATATTTTGTCCGGGGACATTTTGTTCTAGCACCCCTCCGTGCCATTCGTGTGTTTTCACACTGTTTTTCTTTACTGGATCAGGTTGTAAATACTTTAGAGATGGAAAACTTATTAAATTTCCAATACACTTGGTAGTCAGTATTATTGAGACACACATGTTTTTTTAGCCGACCTCGGACCTCCCCCAGTGGAGGTTCATATCCCTGTGAGAGGGCACAGGATGGCTGCCGGCGTAGCATCAAATGGTCTTGCAACATACTCTACAATCTGTAGTGCAGTTCTATATTTTCTGTTTCTTTAGTTAGCACTTATATGGCAGACTGGTTGCGTTGCTATTATTTAGGTAGCTTAGTGCTGTGCATACTTCACTGGGAAGCATAGTGAAATTGATTCAAAATTCAGTAGTGGAGTACACTAGGCTGCAAGACTCGACTCTCGTACCAAAACCATATAGCATTTACTCTTTGGTTTACCTGTTGGTGTGCATATCTGCTTCAAGCCTTTTGTGCCAATCATCTGCCATCCTGCTAGTATTTCATTGTCACTTCCTGTTAAAGTTTGTTCCTCTTTTCAGTCTTTATCTGCTGGAAATAATGTTGTTCTTAGCACACGCACGCACACACACACACACACACACGCATCTTTCCGTTGACTGGTGTTCATTCACAGTTGTTGGGTTCTCCATCTACCTACTCATGTGTGCAACTCTTTTAGCACGTAGACCTGTCATTTGATCTAAACTGAACACTTAAATATTCCAGTCTACCTTTATAGCTCCTAATGATTGCCTGGCTTCACTGAGCACTTCTGAACTTTGTGAGGGAATTATCAATTGCAAATTGTATTATAATTATATTGTATAGTGAAGCTTGTTATAAAGATTTTCAGTGTACTTGGATGGAGGGGACCATCCATAAGGAGGTCGCATGGTCTGCCTCGGCACTCCATCCTAATTGGGATGAGACCAACTCAAGTTCGGTGTCAATTGGTTTTTCCATTTTTTCGATTTTTATTGCAAGTATCTTTCCGTTGGTGGACCCACATGTCATACGTTACCTATTCTGTGCTTACGTTACAATAATATTTAGTCTCATTACATATTGGATTTAGTCTCATTACATATTGGATTTAGCTTTATTATTAATATTATGATTTTCAAACATTATTGCCAGTTGTTATTGATATTAAGATTATAATGTTATCAAATCAACTTCACAACCTGTGTTCGCCTGTGTCCACCACCAGTGCCGACACTTGTTGTGGGAGCCTTTATAAAGGTCTTGATGGCCTTGTTGATGTGTTTCGGAGGTAAATCTTCTCAATTCAACTGCAATGCGACCATCAATTCTTGTATCGCCCTTTTTTTTCGGTTGCATATAGCGGTAGACTATTTCTCCAGCATAGCTCTTCACACACAATAATCCATTGAGTTGAAATCCGAGTTAGTATTTTTCTATTAATATATGCTTCTGTGTATGTCTATGTAGTAAATTTGGATGAATACATTTACATAATTACTAATTAGACCAGTTTTTGACCAGAATGTGAATAAACTTAGAGATTAGAAGGAATGCTATAGTATAATGTAGCAGAGTTTGTATGTATACTTCTATTAATATATGCTTCTGTGTATATCTGAATGTAGCATGTATTATGTACGTGTGCAGTGCACATATCAATATATTTATAAATGCATTTGCATGTTTGGATGCCTGCAATACATATATAATTTTGACTGTTGGCATGTATGCATGACATACATAACAAGTGGTTTTGTGTATGAGTGCTACTGCAAGTAAACACTCGTGACACATCAACTGGTGTTACCTCATGCAGCTGATGGAGTAAGACATAGTGCAATGTGCTTTCTTGTTACATGTTTAATGACCTTGCTATGTCAAAGATGCTTAGTGTCGCCCTCCTCCTTTATCCAGGTTTGAGACTGGCACTGGCAGAGAATAACCAGTGGCAGAGTTTCAATTCGCTTTGTTGACAGTAGGCTACTTAAACCTTGAACAATGTTGAGTAAGACCACAGGCATTATGTAGTGGGCACTTGCAGCAGTGGGCAAGGCCTTAGCTACACCCACTTTAAAAATGAAATAATGTAAAAGTGAAATAGTGCATTTAGTAAAACATGTTTTTAAAAACTAAGGGTATATAATTTCGAAGCCATATGTGACATTTCAGAATAGATTAGATCATGATAATCAATTCATCATGATAATGTGGAAGCTAATGAAGTACTGAATAATTATTTCAGCTGTTAATGCTGGAAGATTTGGGAACATTCAAATCAGCTTCAAATCATATAGTGTTTATATCAAATAAACTTAGCCAGCCAAATTCAAGTGAGCTTGAGAATGATGTAACAGCATAGGATAATGTGGATCGGCTATTGAGGAGAAGAAGCTCAAAGACTTGCCTAGTTATCCTCACTATATAGTAAAAATAGACGATGAAGAAAAGGAGAAACAAGAATCGTGGCTTATACAAGTCATAGTGAAAGCTTAAGCTTACATACAGAAGCAGGCTCTGTATAAATATTTTTAGGCCAACTTAAAGTAGTTAAGAGAGTTTAGGAATAGTTGGGCCTCAACTGTGGAACTATATTGTCTTTGGCTCCTACAATAGAGTTCCACAATTGAGGCCCAAATATTGTAATAGTGAACTGCTTAGTATTTTTCTGGCATGAGGTGTGAACTGGAAACATTGAAGAGATGATGGGAGAGCAGAGGATACCTTATTAAAGCCTACAAGATTATCACTGGGAATGTGACAGTACAAATGGAGCGGATTTTGAATTTAGCACCCAACATACATACATAGGTATATAATATTATTTAAGAAATCGAAAGGAATATTATGGCAGAAATTCTTATGTGCAAAATTTCAGTGTAAGCGTGAGCTATGAGAGCTAAACTATTAAGCATTAGGCCTAAAGCCTAACTAACTTCCATTGGTTGTACCGGTAACACAGACTGAACAATGAACATCTTCTTAACCACTTTATGGGCTTATTACCAGTATTATGCTATGTTACTGCAATGTGATACCATTGTCCATTTGCATATTGAGACTCTGGAATGGTATAGTACTGATTGTGCTACAATGTACAATTTATTGGTTGTCCAAAACCAGCTGAAAGAGCTGATGGTGCTCCTACAAACGCTCTAAAGTCTGCCACTGTTTGTACTCAGACAGTGCAGTCCTAATACTAGATAAAAGGTATAAAGGAGGAGGGTGACATTGATGTCTTTGTAACGGCAGTAACAAGCTCCACACCCCATAGTCGATTCGGTGGCATGTCTGACAAGCCCAGTTCAATCCATAAATTTCTGGCTACGGTCTTGGCAGCGGGGTTTGGCTGAAATTTGACCACTGATACTACCATAGTTTATATAGTATATTACACGGGGTGAGAATTTCCGGGTGGGTTGGGGGGGGGTTCAACCCCTCAGTCTTTCTTAGAGCCCCATGTTAAAGTATGTTTTTTACCACCCCCACTTCCAATTCCAAGTGAATAATGGTCCAACCCCCCCCCCTAGTTATTTTTCCACAATTCTCATACTGATATTACAGTAATATACTACAGTGTGATACTACAGTCCGGAACGAGGTCGGAGAACAGCAGCAGGTGACAGCCAAAATTCCCTCCACTAACTTGAGCGCTGGCTGACTTAGGCAGCAGCAGGTTAGCCCAACTGCAGCTTGCTACAGTCTCCCATATTAATGCTGAGCCTGTAGTCAATACTAGTGGTCTGTAGGTAAGGTTCTTTGTGTGGATTGATCTTGGTTTGTAGGCAATCAAAGAACCTTGGTAGCCAATCTTGTCTGTAGGCTGTACGAACCAGGCAAGGGGAAACACACCCATCTCCGCTGCCCCAGCCGAAGAGCCTACCTCCAGTCACACCTCTGCCGTTTATGGTTGAGTACCCAGCTGAATGCTTACGTTTCTGATACCCACAGCTTAGCCTAGGATAATTACATGCCTAATGTATATATAAGCCTTTCTTTGTCATGACACGCCTCTGCTTGCTTGTCTGTCTATTGACCAAAGAAAAATTGCTGCACAGTGGGTCAAGTAGGCCTAAGTTTTCAATGAAATATCAGAATTATATTCCCAAATTCAATGTATTTGTAAACTCACAAGGCAGAAAGCAGAAAAGGAAAAGACATAAATCAGAGATTAAGGCACACAAACCACTTGCTTGTGTATGAATATGCCATCACAGACACCATTGTACGAAATTATGATGTCAGTCGTCAATTGAAGCAAGGTCGTCCACAAGATTTTTCACCTTTCCCATGCAGTCTGCCAATGTTTTGTTTGTACTGTCTGTGTGTCTGTAACTGATCCGGTCTCTCACTCACTCAATAACTCACTCAATAACTCACTCATTCAGCCAACCAGCCAGGCACCAAGCAGTCACTCAGTTAAGTCAGCCAATTAACAACACATGTACTGCAAGTTTATAATTTCCATCGATATATAAAAAATTCAGACAAGACATATATTATACATGGACAGATGCATCCTCCAGCTCAGATACAAATGTGTCTTTCTATGCTTTTCTAAAACAATTCATGCATTTATGAAATTAATTTTCCATCTTATACCTCATTGGTTAAGCAGAGGCCCTAAATCAACTGATCTACCATGTCTAAAGAAATCGATTGCTAAAAAGAATCATAATTATGTACAAAAAAGTGCACAGGAAAACTGGAATTTTTTGGATCTTTTCAAAAGCAAAAAGCTTATAGAAATAAGCTCAACGGGTGTAGAACATTATCCCTCCGGACATTAGCCCCCTGGACATATTCCCCCCGGAGTAGGACATTACCCCCCCCCCCGTCTATGATATCATTACCTAAAAATGATCTATAAAATATAACAGTATGCAATAATAAATAATAAAAACCGGTAATAATAAATTTTAAGACCAATCTTCATAACAGGTGACTTTAACATTGAGTCATTGACTTGTTAGCATCAGCCTGTCATTCTTCCACCAACAATTTTCTTGAATCCATGATGGCTGGTCATTTCTTGCCATTGATCCTGCATCCTTCCAGAATCACTCCCACTTCAAGTACAAATAGATAATATATTTTAATACCAACTCTGGCTATTATGTGTCTGAATCTTACCGATCATCAGCTGGTTTCCTGAACAGCCTGAATCACCCCCTAACTTAGATAAGATTGAAATGACTAGAATTGTAAGTCATGAAACTATTTTTACTTTTAAAGACTTATTAATTAAAACTGAATGCACATGTGTAAAGCAGTTATGCAATGAAAATAAAAACCAATTTGGCATATGTCTTTTTATGAAAATAATCAAACATAACTTTGACGAAGCATTATGTATGGAACTAGATTCCTAATCATTCAGCAGGCATCAAGTTTACTAAGGGCTAAGACACTGCTACTGACTATTTGATTAATGACTGCAAAGATGTTTAACCTTGTGAGCACTGTTTTAGCGTGTGTTTTTTAAGTTAAGACTATTACATTAATTGTCATTTCATTCTGTTTTTTTCAGCCTACTGTTCAATTCACGATGTCAACCGTTTAGCCATCAATTAAAATTGCCCATGTACTTGTATCCCTGTTAGCGGGATACTCATCCCTTAGGGCCTTCCTTGCTGCCATCCGATTATGTGAAACATCTTGTACTATGACTATTGTTTATGGTTGATTGTTACAATAAATAAATTGAATTGAATTATAGATGATTCGGCTGTTGTGACTTACTGCTAACAGCACTTTATTTTAATGGTCTTGCACAATCATTATCACCTAAACTTCACAACCTAAGCAAACATTTGGAAATTATTTGCCTCCATCCACTAAGAATTCTGTTGTTGTCCTCCCAACTGACCCCAATGAAATCATTGCAATAAAATTTTTAATAGATCTATTAAGCACTGGACTTAACCACTCCTCCTCAGCTTCTCTTTTTGTGATATGTGTTGTACTGTCTCTGATTAATTGATTATCTTGATTATTATTGTTTCACACTTTGAAATACTTGGATCAATAAATTGATTTGATTTGAGTAAGAGGCTCACCTCTGAAATGGTTCTGTAGCTACTTATCAAATACGCTGCAGTATCTTTATGTTAACCACTCCTCAGCTTCTCTTTTGGTGATATGTGGAGTTTCCCAAGGTTCAATATTGGGGCCATTGTTGCCTACATAATACAATCATTCATTCATTCATTTCAAGAATTTATATAGCGCCCCTTCAAGAAATCCACTCAGAAGCGCTCCCAGTCCAACCACGGTGAAAAAAGGTTTTAAGGAGCTTGTAGAACACAGACGAGTCAACCCTAGGTAGCAGGCGTATCTGCAATGGGAGACTATTCCAGACAGATGGACCTACAACTGAGAAAGCACGACGCTGACAGGTTGATGTTTCAACATGTGGGACCAAAAGCTTACCGCTAGAGGCAGAGCGAAGGGCTCTGTGAGCCAAGACAACAGATATTGGACAGTAGAGTTCACAGAGATAAGTCGGGGCACAGCCAAGGAGACAACGCCAAACCAGTGAAGCAATTCTGTATTCGATGCGCTGTGAGATAGGGAGCCAGTGTAGAGTATCACGCATGTAAGATGAAACAGAAGCATATTTAGGGATTCGACCAATTAGCCGGGCTGCAGACCGGAGAACACGGTAAAGTCGGGATATCAAAAGCAGAGGCAAACCAACCAGAATAGAGCAACAGTAGTCCAGGCGGCTTGTGACAAAAGCATGAACAAGGGTAGCAGCAGAATCCTCTGATAGGGAGCGAGAGATCACCCGTAGCTGACGAATTTGGTAGTAACAGCCTCGAGTCAGCTGATTGACATGTTTTGAGAAACTAAATTCTTCATCCAGCGTAACACCCAAGTCCCCGACAGAATCAAAAAAGTGACATGTGGAAATAAATGCAATAAATAGTTTACAGTCTGTGACAGCCTTAAAATTAATATTTACTGACGACATGAATATTTTTGCCATTGGGCATGATAGTCCCATCGTGCTATCTGAACCTCTGAATGATGAACTCTGGTTCTCTGCAAACTTGTTATCCTTGAACTTAGATAAGACTAATTATATGATTTTTAGCAGCAAGGTGATTCCTGACACAGATTTCAATATAATATTATGTGTAGACGATATGCATCTTTCTCGTCTAGGTGAAATCAAAATTTCTGGGTGTTCTATTACTGAAAATCTCAAACATAAACATATGGATATGGTGATAATGTCGTGGGCATTTTACTAAAGGTTTGGCATTACTACACATTGAAAAACTTTATTATACCAAACCTTACTAGAACCATATAGGCCTAGATTCTATAGACCGTCTTTGAAGGTGTATGTGATTTAAGATGATATACTGCTGTATTATTATTTTGCTGGTAATATTATTACTATTGTTATTATTATTATTACTATTATTACTGTGTTTATCACTATGACTGTTATCAGTTATGTTCTAGTTAAGTATTAATGAAAGCATGCATGAAAAATAGTCAAGGATGTAGGGTCATGGCAGCATAAGCTATTAGCTTTTTCTAGCTCCCGTTGCACTGTAAGCTTACTTGTTGTTTCACGTTTGTACTATTTGACTTTTGTGTGCAATAAGCAAATTCATTATCTAGCGTTGTCTGCCACTTTTCAGTGAAACCAGTATGAATTGGTATATATTGACTCTTAGGCTTGCTTGGGAAGGTGGTAATCCTGTGAAGTCTAATAAGGTCCAGTAAACTGTCAACTTCTAGCAACTTCAACATCCAAATTCATTCATTCATTTATTCATTTCGAGAAGGTCGGAGACAGGTCGACAAAAGCTAGAAAAGTATGATGGAACACAATCATAATCTGGAATAGTGCCAACTGCAATTGTTAGGCCTAAGCTGATTTCCAAACTAAATTTGACATTTGCTGTGTTGACACTGTTGAGCTAGAATAGATATGAAGCTAACAGCAGCAAAATCACTAATTATATGAATTGAAGTATTGTATGGTATGGGGCATATCATTTACGTGTAAGAACATTAGTGTCAACGAATGCAGGACATTAGGCCTATCCTATGGACAAAACACCACTGTACAAAGCACCCATGTACAAACACCAGACAAAATCCTCAATTTTGCATAGGACATAATTCTCCCCGGACATTGCCCCCACCCCACTGTGCAAAAGCCTATTTCTGCACTTAGCTGATTATAAAGCTTAATTGCCAAGTTTTCGTGCCTATGTCAACTAGCAAATAATCTATGAATAAAGAGCTGTCTTTGCCATTCGTCAATCAGGTTTCAACTTAAAACTTGTCATTCAATCATTCCCATACAAAGCTAGGACTATTGGTCATAGGACGACTGGTCATAAGGTCTATCTGTCATATGCCACAAATAAATGACATGAAACTAATTTTTTTAAACAAATAAACCATTGACAAAATAGGCAATATTCTTTAGATAATTGATTTTAATTTTTTTATATTTTTATTGCACGTTCAACTCTGGTTATAGAAACACGAACAACTAGGTACAGTACAATGCAACAGGAGCCAGCAAAAGCCAGTAGCTTATATTATCCTGAACCCTCTTCTCAATTAATATTCATGAATGTTTTCATAGGATGTATGTACCCTGTCAATTAAGAATATTCAGCATTTTTAGACAATTATATAATTAATGTATATTAGGAAATTTAATAGAGTTCAACACATTTTACTTTACATTACATGTTACATAAATGATATAGTAAATGTTAGTTGGTGTTTTAACCTCTTCAGTAAGTATATAATGATTATAGCTATAATTGAATAATTTATCCTTGTAAATTATGCCGAATTGACCATGTAACCGAACGATAGTCGTATGACCAATCATACTATGTTCAATAGTCCTATGACCAATAGTCTGTATACCAGAGCTAGTACTTGCTAGTGTTCTCTAGGACAACAATGAAGACTTGCTAATGTCATTAAGGCCTAAATTTAGAGACTTGTAAAGGTATTCACATTAATGTATTTGTAATGAACAAATGGAAATTGTCTATCAGAATGACCATAATTATGTAAAAGTAAGACACCTGAAATGTTCAAGTCATGACAGGTCTAAGTTTCTTTGCCGCTATTCGTTCAGCTTTATATAGTTTCATCTTTAGTAGGCTATACATATACAAATACACACAAGTCGTTTATATAATATTTGAGCCATATTGTTATAGATCATGAGAAACTTTGGACTAGTGAAATAAACTTTTCTTGTATCTATGTTTTTATATGCAGTTTTAATGTCTGGTATAAAGTATACACTATATGTCCTACCCTGAGTGTTTATGTCCTACCCTGGGGTTTCATCCGAAGGAGTTTGTCCAGAGGAGTTAATGCCCGTTCAAGGAGTTTGTCCAGAGGAGTTAATGCCCGTTCACCAGTATCAACACAGTTAATATCAGTTACTGAAATTTGTAGATAAATAAAATCTATGCTGTTTTCTAGTTGCAGTCAAGTCATTTAAACTTAGTCTGCATAATATGCATGTGAAATTTTATAGGCTAATTAATTCTTTGTGCAACAAATGCCACTTATTAAGTGAACCAGTTTTATTACAATTGGATAGTGCCCAATGTAAATCAGTTCTCCTCTGTGGATAGGAAGCTGTCAACTATAGCAAACACAAGCCTTAGAGTATATGCACACGTTTTGCACAGTTTTGTAATTTGCAAAACTTTCAATATCTCTCGTTGTTGTATTGTGATAACTTCAGCACTTCATGCATGAAAGAATCTTAAAGGCTGTTGGTTATACAGAAGGCTGTGATTTGTTGAGAAATGCCTTTCCATGACTATTATGTCAGATTTCTGATGTGTTTTGTCTCAAACACCCTACGTGATTGAGCTTTTGTTGCTGTTTATCATGTTCTTATGCTACCAATGATTAGAGAATTAAAGATTGATTATAAAGAGATTTGGACTATGTTATCACTTTTTAGTTAATATAATACAGGCAGGTTAACAGCTAACTGCCCTGAGAATGCTGAGAAGCTGCTTGACTATAACTTCACTGTGTTTGATGTGAGTGCTCTTGTTACATTATCAAATCACACTAGTTGAAGTCATTCAATGCTTAGGTTCGTAACCAGATCCAACCAAACCTAATGTAAGTAAATTAGTATATTTGCCATGCTGTATTTATAGTTTTTCAATAGTGCTTGCCTTGTTACTGTGCATATGCTAAAAATTATTTGGCATATAAAAGATTGTACATAATGTGTTTACACATGATCTGGAACTGTAAGAGATGGTACATTCTTGAATGGTCATCCTGCAGGAGAACTGTTTGAAGCAGTCATTAGGAGACTAGAAGAACATTTTGACAAACTGTTGAGGACAATATGAAATTCTGTTAACTCATAGGGTGACTGTAGGTCATTACCGATATTGACACTGGTTTGGTTGACAGTATATGCTACTTGAATGCAGAGCCTACTATGTGAGGGAATTGAAGCAGACTGCTTCCAACTTGTGTTGGGGGAGTTCCCCCCCAAGCCCCCATAACAACATAGTTGAGTATAGGAGATTTCCATGGACATTTCCCATGAGATAGCCCAGCCCCAGCATTTCCTCTGCACTCCCCACTCCAGGAAAATTTCCCCGGACATCCCTGGTGTCTCACAGGGTAGATCTTCATTTAATTTGACTTTTACTTTACACTCACTTAAATTTGTCCCTGCACCTCTAAGCCATTGGAATTCTGACTCATAAATAATTAAATTATTTGTTCAGATTTGTTCAGTTGATAAACTGTAGCCTAAAAGTCGACCTTGCTTCTGGTTGTCATGCAGTGCATAAGTGACATGACTTCTGTCATCTAAATACTTCACCGCCTCAAAATATATGAAGAAAGATAATATATTTATGGTCATATTACTAGACAACAACACATTTCAGTCCCTCACCACAGCCCTCCTACCACCACCAGTTGTTCACTGTTCAAGCACTTCGTTCAGTCTTTTCCTCTTCCACCCCAATACTGCTCCATCAACAGTTCAACACATCGCTAAAATGCGCAATTCGCTCCATAGCAACACATATAACGCAGTCTTTGGAACAAGCTTCCACCAGTATTATAATTAGGCCTACACATCTTATCTGATCCATCCTAAAAACTCACCATAAATCTTAGCTGTTGTTATCTAACCACAGGTCTTTCAATCAAAACTAAAACACTGCTTTTTCATAAATCCTACCCATATTCCTCTTCCCTTTCACATCTCTCACAGTTTTAACTCCAAACAAAATCCACCTTAACCGGCTGACTGCCTTTCTGACTCTTTCAATTTGAACCCTTGGGCCTTGCCCAGTTGATTTTGTTCGGATTCAGCCCTTATGAACAACATTGGTTCCCGTGACTTCGCTTTTGTAGGTGCTGCAAAATTTTAGAGTTTACGATTTGCGATAATGACGACATTGCAGTCAATCCACAAATAGGACCATTAGGCCTATCCCGGGTTAACCAGTTGAGACACCTAAGACTTCGGTCATGCTTGAAGATTTGTTAATGCGGAACGGTAGGGTAGCACACCGCGAAAGCTAACCAGATTAGCCTTCAGTTACTTAAAATGCCATACAAATAAGCATTACGGCAAGCAAAAAATATGTTTTGCTTTTCACAGGCAATTGTTTATTGTTGCAAAGGTTGCAAACAATATTCGACGACTTACTGCCGAACACTGCTTAGGCTATTTATAACACGGATGCTATTCAATATTTTTTATTAGCCTACTGTTTAGGCCTATATTTTTTCTCCAAAATGGTTCCATAAAATTAATGTATGTTATGTTTTTTAGTTGTATACGCCTACTGTGATTATAGAAAATTGCATATTTCGATTTTTGTATGAATGTACACGCTATGTTCTGTTCTCATATAATGTTCCCGCATTGAGTTTGCAGGCGGTTAAATGAAGCACATACTTACTTACTTACTTTACTTTCTTCATAGAGACCGCAATGCCTATATTAAGCTACCACTAGAGGCGCTGGACACTATTAACGCGGTTGTTCGTCACTACGTTACCAGCGTATGCAATGACAGGTCTTGGAGTGGGACAATTTAATATAAAATACCCATCCCATATAAACAATTCATAACTTATGATTACCCATAATGAAGTGATTGACATGAAATTATAGCTATTAGCGCAAGCACTAGGCCTACAGTCTGGGCTACAAATTCTGCACAAAATGGTCAAGCTAATAACAAAGAGTACCTAGTCGTCCTAGTGGCTCATTTTCAATAATTTTTAGTTTTAATACCGCTTTAATTGAATTATTTCGCCTGTTGTAAAGTTTATAATATTTTATGGGAAAACTGCTGCTTTATCCATTTGAGGCAGGTTTTTTAATAGCGCGCATAGATGTCGTCCTTGCTATAAATTAGGTTACTGCGTTAGACGCTAGGCAACAGTATACCCTAGGTCTACGTATTTGCCAAAGTTAGGCCTACTAGACGCAGACTATTATAACGTCACGATCCTTGACGATGATTGCACCTGTTATATAGGCTAGTCTAATCATTGGTTAGGCTAATGTGCTTCCACGCATAAGCAGATCCATATAATTTATTATGTAGCGTTAGTAAGTAAGTGAGCCTCTATTCAACCAGCTGCACGCATTCCAGTGTTCAGATATCATATTATTAGGCCTATAGGCTAATAAGCAAGTTTATTTTAAAATTTATTCAGGCGCTACAGGAAACAAATTTATTAAGATGTAGCGTTAGTAAGTAAGTGAGTATCTATTCTCTGTGACTCGACGCAGCGTTCGTGAATAAGCAGGTGCCCGCGTTTGACTTTCAAGTGGCGCTTTAGAAGTTTGGAGGTCACGATTACGATACACGGTCGTGCTATCGGGGTGGAAGACATTGTAGGCCAGCTATAAAGCCTGATATTATAGGCTTATGCTAGAATATAGGCTACCTCCCCTCGAAATGCAATTTAAAGTAGGCCTATTGTTGTGGTAAAGTTATGAATGCGATAAAAACGTGTCTTAGACATTAAAATGTGTACCGGTAGCTAACGGAAGGATTTCTGCATACTTTCACTTATAATTAGATGAGATTCCAGTAGCCTATGCGTTAGAAATAACGTTTTATATAGGTTACAAATCGTTTATACCTCCATTTACAAAGATATGTCTCTCTTTAGGTGAAAGGGGTCCAAAAATGCGGAAAAAGCGGACTTTCCTGAGTAACATTACATTTTTTATTGAAAGAATGGTTCATATTTTTACTATCAGTTATTATTATAGTGAAAATTGCAATAATATCGAAAAAAGAGCATTTTATGCAAGCTCTCAATTTCAGTGCTTCGATCTACGTCGACTGCATGACAACCACTTGATATTTTTGTCAATATGAAAATTTTGTGCAACATGGTGCGTGGTTAACTTTTAAATTTATATAGTACCTGTGGAGATATGAAGAATGCCTCAGCTATAAAAAAATTGGCACTTGCCATTCATTTTTAAGCAAGTTATAGGCAAAACATTAAAGAGGTAGGGAAGCTGCTTAAATTTCACTTCACTTCGCGTTTTCAAACTCTTAACTTAATTTCTTCATAAAAAGATACGCGTGGCGGATAGTGCTAGATTTATGCTATATTTTGCAATACTAACTTACTTTCTAACGTTGAAATTAAGAGTCGTATTTATGTAAATGAGTTTGTTTCAAATCGTTCCTACCCCATTTAAAGGCTTAGAGAGAGAGAGAGAGAGAGAGAGAGAGAGAGAGAGAGAGAGAGAGAGAGAGAGAGAGAGAGAGAGAGAGAGAGAGAGAGAGAGAGAAAGAAAGAGAGAAAGAGA
>CAMAOG010000038.1:0-20297 GCA_945859605.1 Lumbricus rubellus | reverse complement strand
GCCTGCAATCATGACCGTCCAGCCGCACACCCTATATTATGGCTACGAGGGTGAAATCCGAGTCCGGTTGCTATAGGAGGCCCAGGAGGCAAGAGACATCGGGGCTATAATTTGGAAGCGGCGGGGCTTTTTAGTAGGGTCAACTCGCAGTGGCCACCTGACCATAACCTTGATGATTTCGTAAATGATTTAGATTGCTTAAAAACAAAACTTTATAAAAAGTCAAAAGATCTACTATTGATGGGAGACTTTAATGCGGACTTGTTAAAAATCGCAGAACATAGGAGTACTGCAGAGTTCTACAGTTGCATGACCTCCCATCATTTGTTACCTGCCATCACCAGACCAACGAGAATCACTTGTACCTCTTCCACACTTATAGATAATATATTCACCAATACTTGGCCAAGGCTAACTAAGTCAGTCATCCTAGCAATGGACATCTCTGACCACCTACCTATCCTAGCTCAGTTTGGTTATGGTCCTCTACCTTGCAACAAACCTTCTGTTGGTACTCATCGACTAATCACGGAGCCAAAGAAAACTGCTTTTAATGAAGCCCTTGCCCTGATTGACTGGTCTCCTGTTTTGGAAGCCTGTGCCAACCAAAATGCTAATGAGGCATATGACTTATTCCAATCCAAATACATGGAGTCCTACAATGAATTCTTTCCTCTCACTCTAAATAATTGCGGGCGAAATTCCACCCCCAAAAAACCTTGGATGACAAAGGGTCTCCTCAAATCCTGTAGAAAAAAATCTGCGCTATATCTGAAGTTTATAAAAAAAACCAAACGATAGCAATAAGCTTAAATTTGTTTCTTATAGAAACAAATTTAAATCATTGAGAATTCAGGCCGAAAAAAATTATTATGTTTCAGAATTTTGTAAATATAGCAACAACTTGAAGAAAACCTGGAACCTCTTGCGTACTCTTATGGGGACTAACGATAATGTAAATAACAATACCTTATCCTTAACAGTCGACGGAGTGAAGGTTTCTGATCCCGAGACTGTAGCAAACAATTTTAATACTTATTTCACGGAGATAGCCCAGTCACTTGCAGCCAAACTTCCCACTGCCACGAGTTCCTTTGAAAAATTCATGCCTTCGTCACTTATCGAATCTTTTGGACTTAGTGAAACCTCCCCAGAGGAAATTATTCGACTTGGGCAATCCATAAATTGTTCACATGGCAGAGGAGTTGATGACATTGATCCAAGCATTGCACTTCTAACCCTACCCTCTATTGCTCACTTATTATCTGATTTAATAAACTGTTCTTTTAACAGTGGGGTTTTTCCACAATCATTAAAAACTGCAAAAGTGGTTCCAGTTTATAAAAAGGGGGTTAAAGACGATGTAACAAATTACAGACCTATTTCAGTACATCCATTTTTCTCAAATTTTTTTGAAAAAGCCATGTTTGAACGTCTTAATAATTTTTTTTCTAAAGGAAATGTCCTCTTCCCTTCGCAACATGGATTCCAATCTGGACACTCTACCTATATGCCCTTGATGAGTATGCAAGACAAAATTTCCAATGCAATCGAAAATAAGCAGTATGCAATAGGTATTTTTTTCGACCTGGCAAAGGCCTTCGATACCGTTAATCATGACATCCTATTAAAGAAATTAAGCACTTATGGAATCCGGGGTACCCAGTTAAATTGGTTTTCAAGTTATTTTACAAATCGATCCCAGTTGGTTTCCTGCAATGGTGCTCTGTCTAATTTACGGCAAATTAACTTTGGAGTTCCCCAGGGGTCTATTCTCGGTCCTTTATTATTTCTTATTTATGTGAATGATCTCCCAAATGCATCTCCTTTATTGTACTTTATACTCTTCGCTGATGACACCAATGTATTTTACTCCAACTCATCTCTTGAAACCCTATTTAATGATGTTAACTTTGAATTGAAAAATGTAGCCGAATGGTTCCAAGCAAATAAACTGTCATTAAATCTTGATAAAACCAATTATATAATCTTTAAATCACATAGAAAGAGTTATGATGCAGGAAACATGGGGGTGTGCATTGATGGGGTTCCACTCACTCAGGTAATATCAACCAAATTCCTAGGAGTATATATATAGATCAGCACCTAACCTGGAAAGACCACATAAAAATTGTATCTAATAAAATTGCTAAAAACCTTGGAATATTATCCCGTACCTCCCAGTTAGTACCTCCTCAAATTCGTCTCACCTTGTTTTATTCACTCATTTACCCATACCTCACTTACTGTAACATAATATGGGCCTCCACCTATAAATCTAGTCTTCTGAATTTAATGAAGCTCCAAAAGCGAGCTATTAGATATATAGGAAATCTGCCCTATGGGACCACGACTGAATCTAAATTCCGGGAATATAGCCTTCTAAATGTTTATCAAATTAGGCAGGTGCAGTTAGGCGAATTTATGTTTAGATACTTTCATGACCTATTACCTTCCGTGTTTAAGAATTTCTTCCTCCATACTACTAAGGTGCACTCATATCATACTAGACACGCTGACTCTTACCATTTGCCTCACGCCCGCACCAATATCCGACGCTTCTCTGTTAAATACAGTGGGGCTCAAACATGGAATAAGATTCCCCTCTCCATCAGACAGCTGCCTAGCCTTCGAATCTTTAAGTCAAAATTGCGTGCCCTGATTCTTGACAATAAATAATAATTTATTCTGGTGCATTATGACTATTATTGATTCTCATTACAGAGTGAACAAATCGTCAAACTTTTAAATATCTTCTCCTACTCTGAATAAATTATATCTAAATCCTTACTACCCATGCAGCATCCCGACCATCCAGCGACCTATGTGCCTTAACTTCATCTAGATCTACTAGAGGCCCTATGATCATTGAATTAATGTGTATTTGTGCTATTAGTTAAGTTAGTTAAGGTGTTTGCTGTTTGTTTTCTTAAATTAGTTTTTTTTCACTTATACTTTATGTTAGGACCACGGTACGGCAACCTATTGGCCATCATCATCTTGGTATAGTCGCCCAGGGGACTCACCTAGCGGGGTTGTAAGACCCCTTCCGAGTCCCCTGTGCAACCAAATAGAAACCTTTGGCATCGTTATTTAAGTAATGTTTTATTATACTTATTAACCTTGTGTTTATGATGCTTTATTTGATTTGTTCCTGTTGTTTTTGGTTGCCAAATAAATGATTTGATTTGATTTGATTTGATTTGGTTAAACTCTGTCGGTCCGTCGCCTCTTATTTGAATTGCGCCACTTTAATTTTGATCTGACATGTAGGCTATAAAAAACGATACCATGCAGACACATAAAGAACGCAGTTCCTCCTATAAAGCTGTTGCTTTTGGCAGCAGTGCATGGTGGGTCATCTGGGGCCAGCAGTGGCGTCTTACCTCATCTGAAATATGAAAACAAACGCCACAAAATTCCGCCAATGTTCGCACTCTGACTCTGACAGTGCCAGTCCCAAGTCTAGATAAAGAAGGGGGGGCTAATTATATATTTGTTATCGCGCATCATCGTTAACTGAAAGAACCGAAATCCCGGCTTATAATTTAGGACGAGGTTGAAACTCACTCAGAACTGTGAATAATTATTACAAAGAGATCAATAGGCTAACAACAGAAGCAATCGTTAAAACGCATGCATTTCTGATGTAGCAGCAGCAGCTGTATTATAGGAGAAGACTGCTTTTCTCAACCACCATCCTTCTCCCATTGGAATATACGCCACCACTCCGCGGAGTCATATAACAGTGCGGTATTCTGAAACAGCATGCATATAAAAAGGAACAAATTGGCAGGGCATTCACTTCGACTCTGCTATATAGTACTCTAGCAGTGCCAGTCCCAAGCCTGGATGAAAGAGGAGGGCTGCGCTAATCATCTGTATACGTTATGAAACACGCGTCATGAAAGAGCAGCCAAACAAAAAAAGCAAAAAGTTCCGTTTTATTGGTTGAATTAATTGATGATCGATGGTTTTGTGTTTCACGTTTTTAATGTTTCCCAGAATAAACGGTCATTGGCCGTGTAGATTGGCCAGATAATTTTTTATATGCCTCGGCTTTAGATTTGCAGAAATGAGAGATTCACCAGATGAACAATTTAACCGCTACGGGTCAGGTCAAGCAATTATCTCCTATCTTCAGACCACCGATTACGGGGTTTTGCCATCGATCACTATGATGGTATAGACCTACACCCCCTCCCCCTACCACCCCACCCCTACTCAACTCGATGCGGTTTAGGTATTCCAACAGACCGACCGTCCGAGCGAGCGGCTATCGTCGAACTGATTGACGACCCCAGAGTAATCATCGAGGCGGTAATTCTGGCGTCCAAATCCGATCAGAAGTGCATTTCTTTTTCGCTTCATTCGTCGATGCTACTGCTGCTATATGTATACTGCGCTGCTGCAGTGCTGCATCTTGACTCGGCAATGGCGTCGAACGGGTAATTGCCAACGGGGAGTTGCTTAGTTGAAACGGCTTTTGTGATGCTTGGCGCATATATATATATACGTGTATATATTATATATTATATATATATACTCCTTGGAGAAATTTCCGTTCGTCTGTTCCTCTCGTTGGCGATCTGTTGTTAGCAACAGAGTACATGTATATGTACTGCAAAAAGGAGTCGGCTTAGTATAGCTTTTTTTCTTCAGCCGCTAAAGCACTTGCACGAAACGTGTTCAAGTCCAGAGTGATGTATGTAATACTGCCAGCAGTCGACGACTTGACCACCGTGCAGCTTGATTTAGGTGCAGACGGTGGTCTGTCCACACGCTGCAGGAAGCGTGTTCTTGTTACAAAAAACAACTGATGCATGCTTGCCATGGCCATTAAGTGGACCTGCGCCAAAATTGAGACATTGTTATTTCATCAAAGCCAACAGAATCTCGTTTAGACCTGACAGTTGACATCATGTTCGCAGTTTTCGATTTGTGTCTGACTAAAAAGGTGCATTAGAACCGACAACAACTGTACAGCTGAGGTCCTAACATCACGCGATCGCTTTCACTTAAACCTATACCGGCACTCCCTCACAGATGAAAGGCCTATACAGGCCTACAGAAGGGCACGCAGTGTCAGTAGGCCTATAATTATGATCCATAAGGCCACCGGGTCTGAACCTGTGCACTGCAAGATTTGTTTCCACATGTGCACTAAAGGTTTGTTTTCGTGCACTAAAGGTTTGTTTTCGTGCACTGCAGGCATTCGTTAGTGCAGCAGACTGATTGAAGTGGTTGGCCTATACGGAAACATCGTCGCTGTTGACGCAGACGACATATTCCAGAACGTCTGCCTTACCAACGTCATCACGACGTCATCATAAACATCACCATAAAATTATTCGAGATTCCTCTTTCGCAATCCTCGTTTCAACGTGAATCAGCCACTCTTCTTTAGCTCGATATAGAATCAATATGGCGGTTGGCTTTGGTGGATATGCCACCAAATACCATCCATAACCGTACGACATCCATAGCAGCCTAAACATTATTCCGAATGCAGATTCCATTGGGCCAGTCTGCTATGCAATTAAACAGGGTTGTTTTAAAGGAATTTTTAGAACTGCACAAAACCCCTTCCTTGCCTTCACATCCTCCATGGTAAATTAGGCTACTCCCACTTGCAGGACAATGACATTTTTCGCTAGTTTTAACTGCACAGAAGTGCTTCTACAACTGCACAGATCCATTTAGAACTGCACATTTTGTGTACAACTGCACGCTAAAAAAGCCCTGATGCATAGGCGCAACCACCCTATGGGACCCCCAACTTTTGAGTGGTCCCCTAACTTTATTATTATGTTCCCCAACTTTTAGGACGTGATTCATTATGGTCCCCCCAACTTTTAGGACGTGATTGCACCTATGCCCTGATGCAAAAAACATAAAAGAATCACAGCAAAAGCCAACGTATTAAGAAATACTTTTTATTACTACAGATAACACAAGTTAAAGACCAGCGCGTATATAGGCTAAATTTTGCTAAAAGATTTGAGTCTCGTCATTTCAGACAGTGATCATTAGAAAGTTTTCTACAGCATTCGTTCCATAGGGTAATACATGTATATAGGTTAAAGAATCACTCAAGAGTTTTAAATTATTATGACATCTTGTGACTTCAAATGGATTCAGCGTAAATTATGACATTAGTTGAAATTCAACGAAACTAACCAATAATTATGGACCAGAGATGAGCGATTTTGAGATGTATTAACAGAACTGCATGCGATTAATTATCGTATTGTTTTGTATTCGAACAATAGTAAAGCGACTCTGATAGTGTGAACGGTTCAGAAGCGCTCCCAGTGTGCAAGGTCCCGCGAAAAGAAGCAGGTTTTAAGAAGAGACACGGCAGAAGAGAGACTGCTGGACAGAATTGCAGAGTGAAAAGAAGGAGAAAGCGCATTATTACAAAGAGAAGGACCAATTGAGACAAATGGTCGAGACGTGATCCAGAGCAGTTCTAGAGAACAGGGAACCAAGATGGATGAACGAAGTGGACGGTGGGAGGAAGCTGGGTGGGACCGAAGTATAACGTCAGCCAGATATTTCAGAACAAGGTCGGATGAGAATTGGGATCGAAGTGAGAATCTGAAATTGTATGCAAGCACGGAGAAGAAGCCGACGAAGTTCATCATAATGGTAGAGATTCGAGAGTATATAACATAAGATGAGATATGGATGGCTATGGATGTCACACGACATGAGCAAAGGTAGGAACAACATTTAACTGTAATTGTACCGGTATATAGCTGTAACTTATCACTTATAATAATTATTCTATAGAGCAAAGCGTGTCTCTCATGCGTGAATTGTCTTTATAACTGTCTCCTATAAGCCCTGTTAAAACAACCGTGCCGACTGCCTTGTCTGCATCTTTTCTGTGACCGATTTTCCTACACACAAAAATATGGATGTATCGACAACAAAGCATGGACATTTATTAGCATAGATAACCGAGCCATGCATCTACAACATCGTTGAAGGCTTGGCGGATAAGTCAGGCCTCAGCATTATAGGCTTTGAGCCTAAATCCACACAGATATAGACTGGCTCTCTGCAGCCTCACTAGGCGTATAATTATACGCCTAAAGCTGCCCAGTGCCCACCATCGACTACTTTACATTACGCTCTTACGGTATTGATGAGACTCGGGATAATTACGCGAAGAGCGTCTCAATAACGAATCGTATAGGCTACAGTATTATACAGAGACCCGTAAATACGGTTAGGGTTAGTTGATATATGAATCTGCGCGTGCACAGGTTAACTCGGATCTACTCGTCCGAGTAGCACACTAATGGATTGGCCGATCTCCCAACAGAAGGATCAGTGCTGCAGTGTAATGGATTACATCTGGTGATACTCAGCCATAAATCCTTCGCTTGGGGCCGAGCCACCGCGTGGGTGATCAATGGTCATGCTGTGCATCTACGGGCACTGGGTTCGGGGTTCGGTCGCTCGGCTCGTGTTCCAGCGCTTTGTCCCATTGACAGCTGCTGCAGCTGGAGAATAGAATGCTTAGAGGGAGGGGCGGACGTTTTTGTCGAGAACGACGACGACAAAAGAATCCGATGCGGTTGAATAGATGGGTCACTTTGTTCTACTGCACCGCTGAGGGAATATTTTAAGCGGACGACGACGATGAAGACGATGATGATGATGATGATGATGACGACGACGACGACGACACCTCGCTTACGAAATCGTTTGCAGAGAATACAGAGCAGAGAAAGGAAGCTGAATCACTTTGGAATAATAATTGCATTACAGCATAGGCCTATAGATAAAATTATACTATTATATATTTAAAATAATAATAATAACAATGATAGCATAATAGCATGCTATTTTCATATTATAAACATGTATATTTAAAATATTTCAGAGACGAATAGGTGCTCTTCCAGATGTTTTTAAACTTTTTATTAATTACTGTTTTTAAGTCCCTGAGGGATCGTACATGTAAATTAATTTTAGTTGACTTCAGCGCCTCTGGAAAAGCGGATATCCCTGGCCTAGTTTTTGGGCGCTATATAAATTTAGAGATTACAAATACGAATATTATACGGCAATGGAGTAGTTACACTCCTCCTCCTCCTTCTCCTCCTCCTCATCCTCCTCCTCATCATCATCATCGTGAACCGTGGGTTCATAGCCCGTATAGGTGTCTGACGCCATTTTCACCAGATCATGTCTAAAGTTTATTAGGCTCACGCCACTCTTTTAACTTTAAAGACATTCTGACTGTCCTATTCGACTGGGTTGGACCGGGGACGTTCCTGTGTGTAATAGGAAACCTGCAGAGGCGCTAAAAGAAAGAAATAACATTCAATTATTTACGATCAAGTAGGCCTATAAAATTATGATACTGTGACGATCGTCGGGATCTGCCGGTGTATGGTAAGGCACGCGTGTCGCTCCCCGGGAGCGTAAGTTCGGCCTTCGTGGTATTTCGAAGGACTTACACCACTTCTGCCGACGGCGATTCGAACCAGAGTCACCGAACGTCTTTTCCCCACGAGAAATACTGAAGACACAGAGTTCTTTTCAATAGTTTATTGACTCTTCACGATAGCAGCACGTAATTAAAGCACGCAACGACTGTCTAATTATCACTGCGGAACTGAACCCCAGACTGACCGACTAACTTCATAACGCCTCTCTCAGGCTGACTCACTGCGGACTCTACCAACTGCACCTCTTACTGACGTGGTCCCAACTACATCTATTCCAGCTCCCTCTCGTCGGACTACTGCACGCTCCCTCTATTTATAGCTTGTCCCAGCCGGGAGGTGGGGCCTAGGGAACACAAGCCGAGGAACAGAAGCCGGGAGGCGGAGCCTATGGAACAGAAGCCGGGAACAGAAGCCGGGAACATAAGCCGGAGAACACAAGCCGGGGAACAGAAGCCGGGAGGCGGAGCCTATGGAACACAAGCCGGGAACAGAAGCCGGGAACATAAGCCGGAGAACACAAGCCGGGGAACAGAAGCCGGGAGGCGGAGCCTATGGAACAGAAGCCGGGGAACAGAAGCCGGAGAACACAAGCCGGGGAACAGAAGCCGGGAGGCGGAGCCTAGGGAACAGAAGCCGGGGAACAGAAGCCGGGAGAACACAAGCCGGGGAACAGAAGCCGGGAGGCGGAGCCTAGGGAACAGAAGCCGGGGAACAGAAGCCGGGAGGCGGAGCCTAGGGAACACAAGCCGAGAGCAGAACATGGCCCTGGGGGGGAAATCCAGGGGGACGGCTCAGGGGGAAAATCCCAGGTTCGCTACATCCTCCTCCCACCACGATTGGGGATGTCCCCATTCCCAGAACATAACAGTCTCGAGCCACATGGCTCAACCACAGAAAAATAGCCATAACAAAAGCGTAAACCGGCCAACGGGCCAAAAAGTCTCAACTGTTCCAAAGCGGCCAACGAGCCAAGTCCATAAAGTCTCTGGTCGTGCCTCGACCTCTTAACAAAACTGCTCCACTAAAACGGCCAACGAGCCAATTATAAGTCTCTATAAATGTTCCCGATCATTATCATTAAAAGCGATCAATAAACACGATCTCTCAGAATGTCTCTCCAGCACTGTCTCTATCAATTCCAATTTATAAGACAACGCGAACTGTATGAAACATGCCACTCGGCAACACGAGTACACGAAAAAGTCTCCTCGGGACTATTTCGGACGTTAATAACGATGTCCACCAAACGTGGGCTAAGTTCCTTCACGTAGGTCGAATACGAAGCCTCGGGTCGACCATCATCTGAGGGTCGTCCATAGATCGGGTCGACCTGTTGACCCGTCCCTCGTCCCTTTTCCAGGTCAGCAGCCCGGGCGCACGAGGAAACCTCGTCCCTACTTCCCTGATGGCTGTACATAACTTTCCCCAAAATTCTGCAAAGCTTCCGAAAAAGGATCCCCACAAATTTCTTTCCCTGATACAAATAAATTTGTAAATGGGCCCCGTGTCTGAAAATGACAATATTCACGGATACTCGGGCGACAGAAATAGCCTCTAAATTAACCATCGGAATGGCTTCCACTATCTTAGAACCACTGAAAATTACGCTCAGAAAAACCATAAGCATTACCAGGGCCGTCGATAAACTATCTAAATCTCCATCCACAGACTTTCTCTGCGGCAGTAATTTACGCCTCATGGGCGGATCCATAAGCTCAGGCGCTTTCACACTATCGCTTACCGAAACATCTCTAGAATTAGCTGGCAATTCCTTTATCTGTTCTTGGGTCTCGGAAGATACCTCTTCCGGCAAATCTGCTAACAATGCGGCGGCCGTGGTCAAGTCCCCATACACAGTTCTTACTGGAATATCGCTCTGGCACTTGGGCGACACCAGGACCTCCTCTGCAACCATAACACGGCGACACCATGTCGAGCCGTTTCCCCGCACCAAAGAAATGCGCCTACGTCCAACGAATAAGGCACCGACCCCAAATCCTATTCTACAGCGGTGTTCCCTGAGCCAATCCATGCCTAACATGGGCTCTGTAATTTGGTCGGACACCAGAAACGTGGTCGGGATATTAAAACCTCTCCCAATTTTAATGGGGACCGGGACCTCACCAAGGACCCTAATATCAGACCCATTAGCAGCCATCAAAGAACGATTACAAGAACGTAGTTCTAACCCGTCGACACTCGTAGATGGGATCAGGCTGACTTCCGATCCAGTGTCGATCAAGCACATCTGTTGGCGTCCGTTGATTGTTCCTCTGATATAGATGGCGTTGTTCGTAGCGCGGTCCGGCAGTCTGGAACGCGTCGTATGATTCATGGCCACCGGCGGTTCCGGTGACGTCGGTTCCTCTGTTCCACTCGTTCCGGCGTCGTTACGGCGATTGGGAGGGCGTCGCGGCTGTCGACAATTGCGGGAGATATGACCCGCTCGGTTGCAGTTGTAGCAGGTCACACCCCGTCTCGAACCTCCCTGTAGCGGATCGCCGAAGCTGCGATTTCCGGGGCGATCGTCGCGCCCCAGATCGTCGTCGGTAGGAGCTCGGTCTCGCAGCTCCTGGAACTGTTGGTCGATCCGTCTCTCCATCTCGCGTTGCCATCGACGTTGGTCGTCTCGCTGCGTCTCCAGGAACCGGTCGAGCGTAGACTGGATCTGGGTACTCACGTCAGTCTCTTGAGTACCCCTGACGCGGTTGGGAGGCCTTCTGCGGTCGTCGGAGTCGTTCGTCCGCTGGTAGGCGTCCAGACGAAGCGCGGTGCGGTAAGCTTCATCGAGAGACTTCGGCTCCCTCTCTCGTACTTTCAGCGAAAGTTCACGGTCTCGCATGGCCTCCAGGAAAGAGTCTCTCGCGATGATCTGGGTCGTCTCATTCGACGGGACAGGATACGCCAATACGACGAGACGGCGAATCTCGTGAAGCAGATCACTCAGACTTTCTTCTGCTCGTTGACGACGGTAATACAGCTGGGCACGGAAGGTTTCTGCCTGACCTTCTGCCCCGTATCTCTGCCGGAGACGTTCCACCAATTCCTCGTAGCTTACGTTCGGTCGTGCTCCGAAGTCCCAGAGGAGTTGCGTCGCTGCCTTTTCCAACGCACACCGTAAGTGGTCGACCTTCTCCGACGCTGTCCATTTGTTGTGGCGGGCGCAAACCTCGAATTGCACCAGAAACGACTCCAGCGAACCGGTCCCATCAAATCGTCCGGGTTTCATCGGTGCAGGTCGGCTTCGCAGCAGTTTCCCAAGGTCCTCCAATTCTGACCTCGCAGCCAGTCGGTCAGTCTTTTCTCGGTAGCTCATCGTCGCCGGTGTCTCATCGTCGTCGGAACCGAGTACTTCGATCATAACGTTCCGGTCCGGCGGTCTATCCATTGTCGATCGGCGGGCTGCAGGCGTAGGCAAGTCGGTTGGCGTGCGGATTCCACCAGGCCTCGGATACTGGATCGTGATCTCATCGTCTTCCGTCAGCATTCTCGGTTGACTCAGGTTGTCGTCGGCAGAACTTCAAGAACCCCACTTCTGGTACCAGTGTGACGATCGTCGGGATCTGCCGGTGTATGGTAAGGCACGCGTGTCGCTCCCCGGGAGCGTAAGTTCGGCCTTCGTGGTATTTCGAAGGACTTACACCACTTCTGCCGACGGCGATTCGAACCAGAGTCACCGAACGTCTTTTCCCCACGAGAAATACTGAAGACACAGAGTTCTTTTCAATAGTTTATTGACTCTTCACGATAGCAGCACGTAATTAAAGCACGCAACGACTGTCTAATTATCACTGCGGAACTGAACCCCAGACTGACCGACTAACTTCATAACGCCTCTCTCAGGCTGACTCACTGCGGACTCTACCAACTGCACCTCTTACTGACGTGGTCCCAACTACATCTATTCCAGCTCCCTCTCGTCGGACTACTGCACGCTCCCTCTATTTATAGCTTGTCCCAGCCGGGAGGTGGGGCCTAGGGAACACAAGCCGAGGAACAGAAGCCGGGAGGCGGAGCCTATGGAACAGAAGCCGGGAACAGAAGCCGGGAACATAAGCCGGAGAACACAAGCCGGGGAACAGAAGCCGGGAGGCGGAGCCTATGGAACACAAGCCGGGAACAGAAGCCGGGAACATAAGCCGGAGAACACAAGCCGGGGAACAGAAGCCGGGAGGCGGAGCCTATGGAACAGAAGCCGGGGAACAGAAGCCGGAGAACACAAGCCGGGGAACAGAAGCCGGGAGGCGGAGCCTAGGGAACAGAAGCCGGGGAACAGAAGCCGGGAGAACACAAGCCGGGGAACAGAAGCCGGGAGGCGGAGCCTAGGGAACAGAAGCCGGGGAACAGAAGCCGGGAGGCGGAGCCTAGGGAACACAAGCCGAGAGCAGAACATGGCCCTGGGGGGGAAATCCAGGGGGACGGCTCAGGGGGAAAATCCCAGGTTCGCTACATCACTCAGGCTTTGTCTTGCGACTCATCACTCAAGACCTCATGACACTGCTCGTGCTCGGCTATTTAGTATTTACACTCTTTCCAACAACGTACGTATAATATCGCAGGCTCCGTTTCCTCGGTGGCTCACGTGGATAACGTTTTGCTTCATTGGTCCAGACGAGTTTTTATCGGCGAAGAATCTCTCTGTTCTCGTCTCAGCTCATATTCCACCACCACACCATTACACCATCACACCACCACACCAACCCACCACCACACCACCACACCACCACACCACCACACCAACACACCACCACACCAACACACCACCACACCACCACACCATCACACCACCACACCACCACACCACCACACCACCACACCACCACACCAACACACCACCACACCACACCACCACCTCACCACCACCACCACCACACCACTCAGCAGCGACGGCGGCGTCGGCGTTAACGGCCGCGTTTCGAAGACGCTTCTAGCTTCGTGCTGCAGCAGCGCTGCATTGGACTGAGGCAGAATTGGTGTGCTCGGCGCTCGTTGTTCCATGCAAAGACGAGTCGATCTGAATGCGTCTGACGAATCTCCGGAGACACACGGCGAAACATCCGAAGAAACCGTAAAATATGCTATGTAGTGACATCCTTAGGGAACCACGCCACCGCCGCCGTCGGTATGTGTTTCGCCGATGGTGGTCTGAGCTTCCATCCTCCGCTGCGTGTTATCGGTCTTAAGTACTTTCAACGCCGCATCGTCATCGTCTGCGTCATCTGCTTCGTCGTCTGCTTTACGATCGACAGCAGTACGGCGCGAAAACATTGTTCCCCCGTTCTGTTTGCCTGATCAGGCAACGCGATGGTAAGCAACGGGAGCTAGAAGAGACCCCCGCTTGCGTTGCTACCGCCTGCTGTGCATGCAATGGTGCATGCGTTGCCGCCGGTGTTAGTAGCTGTTGTTTCTAGCTGATGGTTTTATTGCGAGCAAAGGGAATTTGAGACGCCGTTAATGCTGCAGCGCTGATGCAACGCTCCGAGCGCATATTATCGCCTCTGCATGCTTACTTTCCGTTTGATTTCTCGTCTGCTCTAGCGTATAGAGCTACATAAATTAAGACGGCAATATTATCGTCGTGTCTTTCGCCTGCAGCATGCATTGCATGACTCCTTTAAACTGTATGTTGGTTCAAAAAATTTCCTTTCTGGCACATATATATATATATATATATATATATATATATATAT
Organism: Lumbricus rubellus; assembly: GCA_945859605.1. NCBI lineage: Eukaryota > Metazoa > Annelida > Clitellata > Crassiclitellata > Lumbricidae > Lumbricus > Lumbricus rubellus. The sequence goes on along the minus strand of CAMAOG010000038.1, from coordinate 6,139 downwards.
ATATATATATATATATTTAAAATATATATAATATGTATAATATATAATATATATATATAATATACATATAATATATATAATATATATAATTATATAATATATATAATATATATAATATATATACCTATATATATCGCCTGCATGAGAGCGAGGCCGTATAAGCGAAGTACACGAATGCAATTATTATGAGCGTTTCTTTCTGAGGCATGCATGGTGCGAATGTCTCGAATTATTTGTGCATTGGATGATAAGAGTTGTCGTTGTGGCGTTAGACACGAATTGGAAATGACAAGCCATACACAACACAATCGTCTGTTTTGCTATAAATTTATCATACGAGGTGTCAAACAGTTTTCCATATCGGTTTAGATAGATTGTTTTTAAAATAATGTTCTAGACATAATATAGGTCTAAGTCGGCTGGAGCCAGCCAGTGAGTCAGTGAGTCAGTGAGTCAGTGAGTCAGTGAGTCAGTGAGTCAGTGAGTCAGTGAGTCAGTGAGTCAGTCAGTGAGTCAGTCAGTGAGTCAGTCAGTGAGTCAGTCAGTCAGTCAGTCAGTCAGTCAGTCAGTCAGTCAGTCGGTTAGTCGGTCGGTTGGTCGGTCATTCGGTCAGTCAGTCAGTCAGTCAGTCAGCCAGTCAGTCAGTCAGTCAGTCAGTCAGTCAGTCAGTCAGTCAGTCAGTCAGTCAGTCAGTCAGTCGGTTAGTCGGTCGGTTGGTCGGTCATTCGGTCAGTCAGTCAGTCAGTCAGTCAGTCAGTCAGTCAGTCAGTCAGTCAGTCAGTCAGTCGGTTAGTCGGTCGGTCGGTTGGTCGGTCATTCGGTCAGTCAGTCAGTCAGTCAGTCAGTCAGTCAGTCAGTCAGTCAGTCAGCCAGTCAGTCAGTCAGTCAGTCAGTCAGTCGGTTAGTCGGTCGGTTGGTCGGTCATTAGGTCAGTCAGTCTTCCTGCTTAAGTGTCTGCTTGTGTCTTTTATCTGCCTGTGTCTCTGTATGTCCGCTTGTGTGTCTCTCGGAACTTGTCTGTATGCGAAAGCACTCTTAATTAAGCACTCAACGACGGCACGACAAACGTGTGCACAAGTGCAGAAACAATCCCACAGGAGCGAAATCAAGAATATGAATAGGCCTAAATAAAAATTGTTGTGAATCAAATAGCAGCAATTTTCCTATGATGGAGTTGCAACTCCTTGCGCTATATAAATGTTTGTTTTCATGCGAAGCCGTAGACGTAAAAGTCTGAATCCTTCGATTATTTTTACGTCTGCTTTTCTGTGTCACGTGATCTTGCGCAGATGCGCTGGTCCTCTGCTCCATTTTTTACATTCATCCAATTGATTTAGTGACACCTTCCGACTAGATTCGATTATTGTAACACGCTGCGAATTGTTCTGGCACTCAGGCGTCGTATTTTGACGTTGACCTGCCCTACCCTACCACCCCTCTCCATGACATCACCAGCACTGGCTTATTTTTTCTCTGACACAGAACATTTGCCGTAATAACGGAAACTATGCATATAAACTGTAGGCTACGTTGTTTTACATGTATATGCAGTTATTTTAGTCACCCAATGCATCCAGAAGGCTATGTAAGAAAGTGGGATATATTGTTCTCTATCATGTATGCAGAGCCCGTTTTGCTTTGCATCAGGCCATCATTTTTAGTTTGATGTTGCCATTATTACACAATATTGGACCAAATGTGAAGCTAGGAATTGCTCAAGGGGTTACGACATATCAATCATCTTCAGAAGTCTTAATGGACCTATACGTATAACAAAGAGCAGTGCTGGCGCACAGATAAGCAAAACGAAATAATGTTAAATGCGCAGTTATTTTAGTCACACAATGAAACATGAAGACTATGCAAGGATGTGAGACAACAAAGGCAAGGAAAGGCAATGCCGCGTTTAGGGAAGCGGGGGGATCTTTTGGGTGTTTGAACATCCCGAAATGAAAAATGTAAAAGTGAAATAATGCATTTCTAACACACTATATATGTATGAACCTTAAACACAAAACCATAATAATACTTTTGCTACTTGCTACTGAAAAATTCCTTAGATAAATAAAGGGTCATTGCAGCCTCAGCGGGTTCGTATGACCCTTTTAGATTGATTCTTTGACGTGTGCATCAATCATTTGAAAGACATTGAGTTTGTACTGATTGCTGTTATTTTGTTTTTATCAATGTTCTGTCGATAAACGGCCACAAAACAATGACAAGACGTTCAGTTGCTAACCCTTTAATGCCGGGGGGTATAGGATTTTCCATACCATTTACTACCATCTCGGCATTAAAGGGTTAAACATTCACTTCCTACAATCTATTTGTTATAATTAGTTGATAAAGATTGATACACAATGACAACTAGCCTACATTTCGTCATGATCGACACTGTACGATTGCAAGAAACTGGTAACATGCAGACAACTATCACCATTCAAACAACTGTGATATTGTTGTTCGCAGACATATAGGCTACAATGTAGCAATTTGTGCTGAGAAAAGACCATCGACTGAGACGTATGGTTCTGCCTCTATAATACATATGCAAAAGCGCGTGATCAGCATGTACAATGCATAATATGAGCGTCCATCACATGTATTGCAATGCATGGTATGTTTGCATCTGCGTCGTAAATCTTCATACTGGTTGCGCGGCGTGCATACATAGCTACGGTGGTATATTTAGGTTATGCATATAGGTTTTCGGTGCTGCAAGAAGGGGCTCTGTGTGTGTATGAGGTTGGGGGGTAGGGCGGGTAAACATGACGTCTCGTGATCTGAGGAAGACAAACTCAGGTCGTGTGGCGACTTGACCGCTTCATTCATCCACGGTCCGACCCTCAGCTCCACGGATAATTGATTGTTTCGCGAACTATGGATAGATACACGGTCCGTAGAACGGATACACATTGGTACACGGCGCACGCAGGCTTAGACGCCGCCCCGACAGAAATAGAGATTCTGGTCATATTTAGCAGAGATGGGCTGACGGAGAGATGAGGAGAAACGGACGAATGGACAGTGGACGAAGAAAAGAGTGGACTAGGATAGACACATAGATAGATAGACGGACAGACAGGAGGATGAAGAAAGACAGACACATAGGTAGACGGACAGGCAAGCCGATTGACTATGACAGACACATAGATAGACGGACAGGCAAGTGGATTGACAAGAACAGACGCATAGGCAGACGCACAGAGAGGCGGACGAACAAAGACACAAGCGTATAAATAGACGGATAGGCGAAATAAGTGATTGTAAAAGAAAAGAACAGCGGCATAAAGATATACACTGAAGGATCGATGAAGACTGGCGAATAATTGGGTGGAGCTGATAATTATAGGATAATTAAAATCGACTGATGTTGTATGGATTTCGGCTTTTCATGAATCCACTGGTTAGATTTAAGACACGTACGCTGTGGATTTGCGTTTCTACGGATGAATGAATGAACGAACGAAGAAACGAACGAATTAATGCATGCGGCGTGTCTACTTGCAGAGGGTAGCCTATACGCTTGAATGCGTGACTAGAAGCAAAAATGAATGTAGCATGGATGACTGAACATGCAGAAGAATGTTCAGAATATTTCGAGTGCATCACAGTGATGTCGTCTTCTCTACTTGGCCAAAAATAAATGACAGTTCTCTAGACTTGGGGGGGGGGGCGAACAAGTGGCCGAAGGAAAGACGCCAGATTTTTTAGTCATCTGGCCGAAAAGTCAAGAAAATTTTCTATTTTCACCGCCCAAAAAAGTTGATGCCTTTTTTAGTCTTGACGCTCAACTATTAGGGGGGGAAAATGCATGGGCCGTCCCCCAACCCCTTCATTGGGGGGGGGGGGGGAGAACGTCCCTCTGTCCCCCTAGGTTTCCGCCCATGCTGTGAAGACGATAATTGAACTGCTCGTTCGATTATTCCACGTATACTAAACCAAGAAATAATTCTCTGCGAAAGGTAGACACCGCGTGCACCGAATAGCCTCAATAGTACATACCGTCTATTACAATAATAGAAGACTTTGGTGCCTATTATAATTGCCAATCATCCTCGCCAGCGTGTGCGTGTTTCTTGACACTTAACGCAACTCAACATTGTGTATTTCTAATCAGAATTAATAAAATTATGTGATTCCTGATCATGCAGCTATGTATACATGCTCGCACGCAGCTCTGAACCACACCCAATAGATCCCATAAGACCTCACGCCAGACATTTGATAGACACGAACTCCGCCAATGTTCGCACTCTGGCAGTGCCAGTCTCAAGCCTGGATAAAGGAAGAGGGCAACGCCATTTTTAGTCATCCGGCCAAAATTTCCTGGAAAAGTAACGATTTTTCCCCGTCAAAAAAGTTGATGACCTTTTTTAGTTATGACGCTCAACAATGGGGGGGGGGGCAAATACATGGGCCGTCCACCCAACACATTCATTGAGGGGGATCGTCCACCCTGTCCCCCCCCTAAGTCTCCGTCCATGCTTACAACGAACTTTGACGGAAGACTCTTTGAAAATTTGAGACAGCGTTCCATGAAATAAGCATTCTGCAATTTCCATGGTTCACGTGACTCATGTCACTGCTGTCTGCATATTGCTATTGACACGTGCACAAGCGCAATTGCGTGACGACAAGCGAGCGTGAAATTAGATAATGCTGCATGTAATCAGAATTCATGTTCAGCGCTGATAGGCGATTGTGTCATTTTTGAAGCAGTATTAGTGAAAGGTTTACAAAACGAAAGCAATGCACTCGATTTGGAATTTGAAGGTCTTTCGTGCAAAAGCAATTCGAATAATCTTCTCCCTCGGTTCATTTCCTTTTATGTATGTATGAACAATGTATGTATGTATGTATGTATGTATGTATGTATGTATGTATGTATGTATGTATGTATGTATGTATGTATGTATGTATGTATGTATGTATGTATGTATGTATGTATGTATGTATGTATGTATGTATGTATGTATGTATGTATGTATGTATGTATGTATGTATATATTTATGCATGTATATTGTGTGTATATATTTATGTATGTATGTAGGCTATATATGTATGTAGGCTATGTACATGTATGTATGTATGCAACTATGCATGTATGTATGTATGTATGTATGTATGTATGTATGTATGTATGTATGTATGTATGTATGTATGTATGTATGTATGTATGTATGTATGTATGTATGTATGTATGTATGTATGTATGTATGGTATGTATGTATGTATGTATGTATGTATGTATGTATGTATGTATGTATGTATGTATGTATGTATGTATGTATGTATGAATGTATGTATGTATGTATGTATGTATGTATGTATGTATGTATGTATGTATGTATGTATGTATGTATGTATGTATGTATGTATGTATGTATGTATGTATGTATGTATGTATGTATGTATGTATGTATGTATGTATGTGTGTATGTATGTATGTATGTATGTATGTATGTATGTATGTATGTATGTATGTATGTATGTAACTATGTATGGAATCATAACATAATTATTCTATGCATCGTCATCGATTTCCATAGTTGTCGCGCCGTTGACGTTTCCATGCAACATAGCAACAGAACTGACCGTGCAACCCGACCTAAAGAAATCTTTCTATACTCATTGAAAACTGAACAGGGCCGAGATCATACAGGCGCTATATAAAAACGTGTAAGCCTACATTTTACATGTAATTGACGTTTATCGTTTCGAACTGATGATCTTTTCGATGCTGCATGGTCTACATTTTCCTACAGCACTCGCAGTAATTCATGCATCGTACGGTACTATCGTTTATCTCGGGTGTTTGCATATAATATTATTGGGTACACACGAAGAGTAGTTTTATGCGCCGAGCCCTGAATCACGATTCAGTCATATCACCATGAAGCAGATATCAACGCCACCGCTGCAGCTCTGACCACATCACGATAACACTGCATGGCTCTCTCTCTCTCTTTCTCTTTCTCTTTCTCTTTCTCTTTCTCTTTCTCTCTCTCTCTCTCTCTCTCTCTCTCTCTCTCTCTCTCTCTCTCTCTCCTCTCTCTCTCTCTCTCTCTCTCTCTCTCTCTCTCTCTCTCTCTCTCTCTCTCTCTCTCTCTCTCTCTCTCTCTCTCTCTCTCTCTC
>CAMAOG010000037.1:0-39458 GCA_945859605.1 Lumbricus rubellus | reverse complement strand
AATTATTTTCCGTTTCCGTTTTTATCTTTTTTTCGTTTCTTATTTTTCCAAAAAACGACGTTTTTCCGGGTTTTTTAAATTACGTTTTCATCGTTTTTTACATCTTATGATGATGATGATGCTTAAAACAGTGTCATGTCATCATAGAGTTTTCTTTGTAGCATTTTATCCGAAAAAAGTCAACCATCTATCACTTCCTGTCCATGATTTGCAATTTGCACACCAAAAAAGATACAATAATCAATTTTTCATAGTATGTCCTGCCTAAATATTAAGGTAGCAATATTCTTTACAAGTGCGAAAATTCAGGCAGATTCGTGATTCTTTAGAACCCTGATCCACACTTGCTCAATTTGACGTGTACGGTGTCCCTGATTTTGGGGTGAGAGCTGAGAAGATTTGAGAGCAATGTGAGAATTGTTGAAATTATAACTGGGGGGTCAGGCTATTATAATTATGTTCCACGTAGAGTTGGGTTCTGAGAAGGTGAAAAGACCTAACTCTGCGACCATAAGAAAGACCAGCGAGGGTTGAACGACCTCAAACTCCCGGCAATTCTCACTCTGGTTGAGGGGATGTCAGTTTACTACCGTGACTATAGGCTATTCAGCGTAACTATGTCCAGAATACACGAGCATGCCTGTAACAAGTAGCCTATGAAGTTTCTGCGGCGCACCATTTAATTGCAATACAAGAGAACGTGACAGATAGACGGATATGATTACACCTATCCTAAACGATAGCATAGGCCCGCATTTGCCATTTGCATAGGAAAGCTTGTGATCGAAAATCAGATGCGGGTATGATTCGCTTCGTGTTCTCAACTTAAAATTGAATTAGACCTATTAGCCTATATTTATTGTCGTTCACACACATTGGTCACTTAGTCATCTTAGTGTAATTGCGCAATCACATGTTGATCGTCATGACTCGAGACGAAAAAAAGTTTGTACTGTTCAGTGTTTACCGTTATTTTGTATGTGTTTGATGCTATAAACGGCTTACTTACTTATTATAAGCTAGTTATTCAGCAATGTGTAACACTCGAGTGCCCAAGGGATTTTTTGGTACACGAAGGCCCAAGGGGGGGGGGGGGTCCGCGCGGACCCCAGCGGTTTATGTTAATATCTTGAGAAGGGATTGGAATATCGTTACAGAGTTTAGTTTTATGCGATCCCAAATGAATTTGCAATCGATTGGTGTATCTTATATCACAACAACACCACCTGGTGTAAACTAATAGTGTAAAAATCTCGTGATACACATGGTATGCTTGCTTGCGTTATTTACCGAAGGAAGCCTACGTCTCGCGCGTCCGCATGCCAGTCAGCTGCTCTCATTTCCAGCTATCGAAGGACCAGTAGCATTATGGTAGACTAAATCGTAATCGCAATTGTAAATTTGTATAATTTTTATTCGCGTAACCTTGACAGAATGGTTGCCACCGTTTGTATGAACTGTCCTGTGCCATACGTTTTGACGCAAGCCTGTTGTATGCAATTATTGCTGAGATAGGCCTACACAGACTTGCAGACTTTCAAATTCTATGCTGCAAACATAGGCCAAACATAGTGCTACAATGTCAGTAACTCTAAGTTCACCAATTTATATGAATCTTTCTTTCATATAACGTGCGCTGACCATTTATTTATTGACCAGTAACCATGCGCTTGTATGAATATCAGCCGGATATCATGGGGTACCCTTAGTATATGCTGGGGTTGTGGAGTGCAGGGTTGGACAATGGACAATACTCACGCAAAATATACCATTCTATGCCCAACTAGTTGCTCTAGGAATACCTAAAAGCATTTATGCAGATCAATAAAAGTTATCCGGGAAAAACAGGCCTGGGGTCCGGTCGGACCCCCCCTTGGGCACTCGAGGGTTAATCTAAATATCTCTAGCAGAGAAAGTCCCCAGAAATAAAATTTTCCCCAGAACATTTTGGCAAACTTTGGTTTCTGGATACATTGCTGCATTGCATAAACTGCTATAACATACCGTGACCCTACTTACTACTATGATAACTTAATTATTTACTGTAACAATATAATTATGATAGCCTACTGTCATATTACTATGATATTATAATGTGTATAACTTGCTGTTAACATTTTAGTGGCCTCACTAAAGGTGACATAAATGCATAGGCGTACGAGGCGGGGGTGCAGGGGGGGCAATTGCCCCCCCAAATTCGGGCAAGTTTGGTGGTTTTTTCGGGCAAAAAGTCGCAGACGACTTAAAAAAAAAAAAAAGGTCGTCAAGTTTCGGGCAAGTCTGGTTTTTCGGGCAAAAAAAGTCGCGGACGACTAAAAAAAAAAAAAGGTCGTCAAGTTTCGGGCAAGTCTGGTTTTTCGGGCAAAAAAATCGCGGACGGCTAAAAAAAAAAAAAAGGTCGTAAAGTTTCGGGCAAATCTGGTTTTTCGGGCAAAAATAGTCGCGGACGACCAACTTTTTGGCCGGATAAATTTTTCGGGCAGAAGTTCAATCTTTGCCCCCCCACTTCTGAAACCTCCCGTACGCCTATGCATAAATGTTGTTCTATTTGAAATATTTCAGTGAAATTTGACCACTGTATGTAAAATTATGAATTGCCTTTGAGCCTGTAAAATTTGATTTAAAAATTCTTACTTTTGGCCAAGATATTGACAAAACTTTAGAGGTTCTTTTTTATGGCCCACCATGTAGTATATAGCAAGACATGATGCAATGAGATAAAGTGAAGCGTGTTGCTTTAAAAGTGACAAAGCGTTTATAACAAACCATTTCCAGAATCATTTCTAGACCCGTTATGCTGTTCAGCGACGACTTCTAGAATTTCGTCAATCTCCGACTTCAAGCTCTGCGTCGTATGGTTCATCAACAGTTGACGCGTTGATTGCAACTCAGACTTCATATCTTAAAGCAATTTGTGATCATAATAATAATTATGAACATAATATAGAACTGCTAGTCGACCATTTCACGGAGAGATGGTATCACATATTACGTGACATCATCTCTGCGTGAAATGGTCGTAATAGTAGTAGTAGTAGTAGTAGTAGTAGTAGTAGTAGTAGTAGTAGTAGTAGTAGTAGTAGTAGTAGTAGTAGTAGTAGTAGTAGTAGTAGTAGTAGTAGTAGTAGTAGGAGCAGCAGCAGCAGCAGCAGCAGCAGCAGTAGTAGTAGTAGTAGTAGTAGTAGTAGTAGTAGTAGTAGTAGTAGTAGTAGTAGTAGTAGTAGTAGTAGCCTAGTAGTAGTAGCCTAGTAGTAGTAGGAGCAGCAGCAGCAGTACCCGTATAGTAGTAGTAGTTCTTTATTAAAGCCTCCAGTCACTGTTCACAGCCCCTTATACTTTCTTGTGGTGTTCCTGAAGCTCTGTTATGGGTCCACTGCTCTTCATTCTGTACATCACTCCTTTCAGTCATCTCACAGAATCCTCCTCTCTTTACCACAAGTTAGGGCCTATATATGCAGGTGACACCCAACTTTATATATCCTTCCCAATCTATTTTCCAACATCCATTAGGAATACACAACAAGGAAGCTGCTAGTTTACCGTTTAGCAGTGCCACAATGCATTCACGCGTAATTGCGTACGCAGGAGGCAAGTTTCTTATAAAATTATACGACCACTCATCGTGGTATAGGGTCTACTAATTCTGCCTTCATGCACCAAAAATAGAGAAATAATATTATTGGAAAACGCTGTAGACGTTTATTATAATACTAACATGGGGTACTCGGCGTTGCCCGGGAATTTATAGGAATCGGGCCGTTCCCCGCCAATACCTCCCTCCGTCCGACCCTTTCCCCCCCACCAACCCTCCTTCCCGCCTTCCCTCCCCTCAATGGCCTGCTCCGGTTCGAGCCCGACCCCACCCCCTTCGAAGGATTGGGGTCGATTGCTTCAAAACTGAGCCCGTGCATATATATTATCTAACAAACAGGGCCACAAACAAACACACAGACTTACCAAATAATAATAAGATTTACGAAATATTTGGGAAATATTTGGGAATAATTATAAGCAGCTCAGTCTTCCATATCGAATTTTATAAATTATTCAGTAGTCTGCATTCTTGGAAATAGGCCTACTCAGTGATTTGTGTTCGGAGAGGCATTTCAGCTGCGGTATGTAGGCCTACCCCGTGATTCAAAAAAATAAGCCAAATTATTTTCCATATATCTCTAATACCTGATAACATATCATGCTAAGATTTTCCAAATATTTAGAGAATTGGACCAAGAATATTATTCCAAATTTTCATGAGATAAAGTTGAACGGATAAAAAGATATGAATATTTAAACTTCATATGCGGAAATTGAAGTTTACAAGCAATTTTCTATCAGATTCAATAAAATGTTTCCTTATTATCTCTAATACCTGATGATTAATAATTCTGAAATTTTCCAGATGTGTAGAGAATTGAACTGACAATATGACCGAACAGTATGGTTTGCTTTTTAATTAAACAACATGCTCAAAATGTCCTCCTCCTGCTTGCGCACGCAAAACTGGAGGCGCTGGCACCATGCATTGGGCAACAGCATCGTCGATTGTCCTTGTCCAGGCCATCCCACACTTCCAACAAGCGTTGCTTCAGATCGTTTATATCATGGATAGGCTAGTTGTCTGCTAGACTCGGCCTTGCATCATGCCAGCTCCACACTTTATAGTCGACATGATTCAAATCTGGGTTGTTCGGAACCCATAGGCCTAATGTGGGAGAAAGTAGAAACGAAGTCAGCATTTCGATGGTTTCCTTGGCTCTGTGGGCTGGCGCTATTCTGTTGAAAAAGAAAACAGCCTTCTGGGGCTATATATTTCTGATAACAGGTGGACGATGTTGAGACAGCAGAACATTGCAATAATATACTCCGTCAATTTTACCCCAGGATCCCTGAAGACCAAAATTGGGAACTATCAAGCATCGAAACCGCAACGAACACCATAACAGACTTGCTGAAAACTGAAATTTCTGGAGATGACGTTTAAATATTCATATCTTTATATTTGTTCATATTTATGTCATGATATTTTGGAATCCTATTCTTGGTTCAATTATCAAAATATCTGGAAAATTTTAGCATGATTCATTATTAGGCATTGAAGATATAAAAAAAAACAGTTTAGCTTACTTTTTATTGAATCTGACAGAAAATTGCTTGTAAACTGCAATTTCTGCATCTGAAGTTTAAATATTCATATCTTTTTACCCGTTCAACTTTTTTCTCATAAAATGTTGGAATCATATTCTTGGTCCAATTCTCTCAATATTGGGAAAATTGTAGCATGATATGTTATCAGGCATTAGAGATATATGAAAAACAATTTGGCTTAGCTTTTATTGAATCACGGTACTTTTTGCAGGGCGCCTATACATGTAGTCTCCGGATATCAGATCTATAAGTAGTAAATTTAATGCCCAGGCAAAATATTTAAAAACTTCGTCAAATGGACAGCCGTTTAGTTCAACAATGTTAGAGTCAAGATATTCGTTTTGGTGACCCGTCAAAAGGGCGCCGACAAAATTCGCTTTAAACAATTTAGAAAGAATTTCCTATTAATTTTATATGCGCTGAGTTATACAATAGGCCACAATGCCTTCCATCTACAAATAATATTTGTACGCATATATGATATGCATTTTGGGCCTTCTATACAGAATCTATTTGGGAATATTCCAACATTCTTACTGCTTCAACCAAATAATATAATGGCAATGCTTTTGTCATTGGCGTGACCAGTATGAACTTCGCAGTGTGTACTGTGTAGCCCATTAGACCTATAGGCTATATACAATAAATAAATCTATAGGGTGACACAAATGTTCGTTCACCGTTTTCAAAATGCGTTATCTCAGTAACGGCTACATATTTCTTTAAAATAATTATTTGGTCAGTGTATATATCAGTCAAATTAAAGATATTGGTAAAAATGTTATTATGATCCGGTCCGTTTTCGCCATCTATATAAATAAAAATGAAACTTTCAAATAGTTTATCACGCAATCACGCCGAAACTCACGCACCGATTTTTGTGAAAATTTACCAAAAGCTTCCATTCTAATAGCACCGTGTCGTAGCATTTCTTTTCCACGAAAAAACGCAACCTTTTCCACAAAAAGTGAACTTTGCAATCCGTTCGTCCGCCATTTGCAACTTCAACGAAACCACGCGCTTGCAAATTATTGTCTTCACCCGTAAAACACAGTGACGACACATCAATGAGGTTGCGTCCCGCGACGTCATAAGCGAGTGGAATATTACGAAAGCGGCCTAAATTTCTTGGGCTATATCCGCTGTCACTAAAGGACGGTGTGAGGGAGGGGGAGGGAGGAGGGGGAGGGGGAGGGGAGGGAGAGTGGGAGGGGAGAGGGAGGGGAGGGGGAGGGGAGGGGGAGGGGGAGGGGGAGGTCTTTTCTGCCACAGCAACGCGTGGCTGGGTACAGCTAGTTATTTATAAGAAAATGTAAAGACGGCCAGTTTTTGCGGAAAAAACTGCGTTCATCAAATTTACACAGTAAAGAAATTGCGTATAGCCTACGTCTAGCCTCGTATACAAGCGTGACAAGACACTGTTGTTACCTATATAGGACATACACAGACGTAGGCTATTAGCGTACAGTATCTCCTTTCTGCTTAATGACGGCACTGACTCTATCCAGCAAAGAAAGAGTAAGCCTACGTTTCGCCTGCTCCAAAGATGAAGTCTAGTCCTTCGGTGATGGTTTGGGGTGGGATGACTGCCAGGGGTCTCACTAAACTTCAATTTGTGCCAAATGGTACCAGACTGAACTCGCAGTACTACGTACATCACCGACATTCTTGAGCAGATCGTGAAGCGAGCGTTCGAGAGAGAAAATGACAACGGCAGTGTCATGCAACGAAAGTTGTTTGTTGAGCAGGATGGCGCACGCTGTCATAGGCCTACATCAGATGTGACGATAAAGTGGCTAGATGACAACCATCCGTTACACATAAAGACGAAGGATTGGCCAGCCAACTCTCCGGACCTCTCTCCGATTGAGAACTTGTTGAGTATTTTATCTCATAGCGTTTAGGCCTATAAAGATCTTGAGCCAAAAAAACGCTGATCAGCTCAAGCGTCGCCTCCAACGAGCGTGGAGATCGATAGCAGTTGGGACAATTCAGACGCTGATCCAGTCATGCCGGATGGAGTCATTAATTAAGCAGAAAGGAGCTACTGTACGCTAATAGTCTACGTCTGTGTATGTCCTAGGTAACAACAGTGTTTTGTCACGCTTGTATACGAGGCTAGGCGTAGGCGATAGGCCTACACAGTTTCTTTACTGTGTAAATTTGATGAACGCAGCTTTTTTCGCAAAAACTGGTCGTCTTTACATTTTCTTATAAATAATGGTGAAAACGGACCGTATCATAATTAAATTCCTACCAGTCTCTTTCATTTGACTGATGCATACACTGACCAAATAATTATTATAAAGAAATATGAAACCGTTACTGAGATAACGCATTTTGAAAACGGTGAACGAACTTTTGTGTCACCCTATATAATTTATAAGAGCAGGAACATTTTTTGTAGCAAACCAATCTCATCTAATCTGTTGCGAATGTTTTCCACCAGCTGGTTTTGGTCAGAAACGATTCGACGGATTTCTTGAATTTCTGACTTCATCTCCTGTATCGCCTGTCTGTCGCTGCAACACCCAGTATTCTGCTGATTGTTGAGGAGCTGCTGGTGAGTAGATTCTATTTCGTGCTGCAAGGCTTTGAAGCATTTATTCGCCCATTCGCCATTATATCTTGGATCGATGGTATTCTGGCTGCAATAGACAAGCGCAGCACAGTTAATCAAAAGTAAAAGTTTGACACCCATCTTGTTCAGTGGTGTTTTCAAACTGACGTGTCGCTATGCGCTCTTCTCCAAGTTATAGAGCAATGTACGTAGGCGAGTTGAACAATTAGTTGGTCAAGTGCGTATCAAACTAAACATCGGTGATATATATTATAAACAATAAAGGACGTCCTGATCCACTTATTATAGCCTAACAGTAATTTCCTCCTACTCAAGATGTTTGCCTATGGTACTGATGATTATGAATTATTTGAATTCACTCAAAGTAAACATTCGTGATATAATTATTAGGGCCTATTAGTCTTTAAATGACAAAATAATGGCATCCTGATCCGCTTAACTAATAAAGTAATTTGTTTGCCTAATGATGGATTATGAATTCCTTGGCTCTCAGTCGAATGCACCGCCATTGGTAGACAGTACAGTCAACAAGGTTAGTGTCATTGAGATAATTATGGACGGGGAACCGGAAAGTAGTTTAACGACCGTGTATGGCCAAAGGGCCTTTACAGTCGGAGGCAGAGTACAACCTCACACTCCACGTTTATATTGCGACCGAGCCACCCGCAGTAAAGATCCGAGAAATTAATCTCTGACCGGGAATCGAACCCGGGCCGCCGGCGCGGCGAGCGGGCTGCAACCCACTCGACCATGCAGGGTTGAGATGAACCGAAAAGCCAGACCGTGGCTGACATACTTATCTACCATTTTTGTCGACCAGTTTGGTTATCTTCAAATAATCTTAAGCTGTTTTTTGGAAAAACAATGTTTGTACGAGAAGGCAAACACAAACGGTAGTGATCTTGAACTGGAAAGCACCAGTGCACCACCCTTTGTGCTGATGGAAAACTACCCAACTCCCTTTAAACGATATGCTGATCTCACTGTTAGGCCTATCATCATTTTGTTCACAGTCATGCTGCGGAGACTTTGTTGACCCGTTCTAGCGTAGGTCCTACAGTCTACACTACAGGACTAGTGTAACAGAATCCTATAACGCTCTTTTTGGAGACTTGGCGAAGCTCTGGGTTCGTCATAATTAGGTTTAGGCTATGCATGAAGACAGGGATATTTCGTGGCATATTATGCCCACAGAATTAATGGCATGCATAATCGTGTGCATAAAATATTCCATTTGTTTGCGCAAGTAATCCTTCTGCCGATACAATTATAAATGATAATGAGGCTAAGTTTTTGTGCGTTTGGACTCATGTGCGTGGGTTCATGCGTGGGTGTATGCACATTGCATACGTGTGCTGCATGGAAGTATAACGCAAATAGCGACAGTTACGAAAACGCTAGGAAGATGACACTACGTCATCAGAACAGAATACAGTTTATGTGACAACGGCAATTATAGACATCTTCATTCGTAACCATGAAATTAGTCCTGGCGTGGATGAGGATTACTGTCGGCAATCAGATTGTTGAATGTCTGCTTAAATTAAACGACACAACTAAATTAGTGAATGAGCAACCGACAGATCGCTTGGCGGACAAACAAACTGACTGGAAGATTAGTTGAATGACTTAGGCCTTACATCCTTATTATGAATGAATTTGCATACTGATGTATTCGGTTCAACTTCTTATAATAGATTGAGCATCGTAATTTTATTAGTCCGCGCTAGGATTGGGATCGTCTGTGAGTATAGGCCTAGTGCAATTGACAAGGCGTGACTCAAATTCTTTTTATGAATGAATGATTGAATGAATGAACATATTGTTCATAATTATATAAAATATATAATAATAGAGACAAGGAAGACAGCAAGTCAGACAGAGATAGGAAGACTGTGTGGTGAAGAACAGATCGAGAGTTACATGGAAAGGTACGGTAATAAAACAAAACCGTTACTTCCAACATAAAATCCTTTTTGCGTTGACTGTGTAAGCGTCGTTATACTTCCACTCAGTAGATCGCCTCAATGTTCATAGACGTCTCTATCACGAAACGATAGGCCTAAAGAAACAAGACTTCTTATTGGCAGAGACGAGAGGTATAATCTGAATCGTCGGTACATGCATCGATCACAGTTCAGTTAAGAATTATATGAAATTAACCAAATTTATTGACGAAATTGGCGTTTCCATCTGAAATGGGAAAAACGCCCCGGGCGGCGCTTTTCCCACACAGCGTAGGTCTATGAGGCCTTTTGCCCCATCCATTGTGTGTCTGTTATTATTGATTTTTTCGATTCTTTTTTAAACTGAAGCGATAATTTCAAGCTATATTTCTGTTGTACACTTATTTAGCTAAATAACGACATAAGGCTTATACCGATCCCTTAAACATGAAATTACATGTAGTTACGGCTGAATGAATTGCATACGAGAATTAGAAAACATGCACGAAAAACAAACTTTTATTTCCTGTCTTCCACCGAAACAAGAAATTGGTCACGTTTTAACTTCTTATAATTCGTAATGGCGTCTGCTGTCATGGGCAGTTATCAATTCCCACCAAAAGTCGCCAACTGCAAAGATATTCAGCTGGGGCGTCTTCGCCAAACTAGGCGTTAGGCCTATTGCCCACCTACCCTACAATAATACATGACGCGTCTAATAACGGCCGCGTCGCTTTAGGCTACCGTACTTTTTGTAGTCTATAATCTAGGCTACATTCACAATTTCACACATGTACGTGTAATTCACAGATTGAACAGCATGACCAAGTGCAGTTGAAATCATTCCATGTGTAGTTTAGTCCTGTAGTAATCTGAAGGCAATTCTCCCCATCTCCATAACAATCTGGGTACTTTGGATTCCAGTTGGAATAGTTGAGTGGTATCTCGATTCCTTTCAGTGGTCTCCAGACGTAAGGATCACCGCAACGGCGAGGGTTTCTCGTCTGTCCACCAATCCAGATCAAGTTTCCACCATCCGAAAACCCTCCACCGACTTGCGTGCACTTATTGCTGTTTCCTAAAATACACCAAAATTTGCGTAGTGTGCTCAAACTAAGCGAATATATTTTATTATAATTGTTGATTAGGCCTAATATAGCCTATGTAGCCTATGTTCTTCGAAATCTTCACTCACATCATCTTATCCTTCATCTAGCGGCCATCTTCTGCCAATTTCTTTTACATTCATGAGCGTTTTCGATTTAATTTTTGCAGCTTCAATATTTTAAGTCCCTTCATTTCCAACTCAATCTATTTCTAATTTTCTAGCATTGTAGTTTTCTATCAGTTCATGATTGCAATATCACATCAGACAAGCATTTGAAACATCTACGGCTTAGGCTACTGACTTGTAGTTGACTGACTTGACTCTCGTGTGGCCAACAATTTGGAGTCAATATTTACTTAGTAAAAACATCAGGGGCAAGAAATGGCGATATATAATGCCGCGTAGGGACATTGAGCACGTCCTTCTTCACCCGCAATTGTTCGTGCGCTTCGGCGTGACTATGGCTCACCGTGATGTATATATTTATATATATATATATATATATATATATATATATATATATATGTGTGTGTGTGTGTGCGTGTGTGTGTGTGAGGGGGTGGGAGCTGGGATGTGTGTGTGTGTGTGAGAGAGAGAGTGTGTTTGCGTGTGTATGTGTGCGTGCGTGCGTGTGTGTGCATGTGTGTGTGTGCGTGCGTGTGTGTGTGTGTAATTAGATAACGACGACTGTTTGTGTTCATTTGGCAGAAGTAGGCCGGAAACTATACTTTGCCTGTGATTGTTGACTGACAAAACTTTTAAAGTAGGCTGTTCTTATGATAAAATTTAATGCTATTGTAAGCCTTCTCATTGCTCGTGCATAGCCTATAGGCCTATATACGTTTGCGCTTACCGCTGGCCTTTGATTGCAGATATCTGGCAATGGCATCGTTTTCTGCTCGGCTAGTAATTGTAGCCAAATGCGATCCTGGCGTCAGTTGCCGACATCTCTCAGTTGCAGCATCCCAGGTCATCCTCTCAAAAATGGCTTTGTAGCAGCTTCCGACATCCGATAGGTAGTCGAATCCAGGAGGACATTCTTAAAAGGAAACACTTGAAACTTTCATCGGAAGAACCATTAGATCCTATTTTTGATATTGTGCCTTTCCGTTGTCCTGCCGTTCTTAATGCCATACAGCATGTATTGCCAAGTTCATTTTTCAGATAACTTACGTCAGTACATCGTTTTAATGAGAAGAAAATATAGACCTAGTGTTCTTGCAGTAACCTCTGAAGTCCAAAACTTCAGTGTTGTTTCCATAAATTAACATGAAGCAACTTTTGGTGGCCTGAGAATGATACTTTTTAGCAACAGTAGGCCTATTATAGGCTACTGTTGGTGGCATCATCGCGTTCCGGGATGCCACTGGGAATTTTCAAAAAGGTCAGATCTGGCCTAAAAGACTAGAAAAAGGTTTGGTTGGCTTTACGTTGAGAAATACGTAGAATTTGTCTGACAAATAATTGGAATTTTTTGACTGAATGTTTTGATCTTTGCGCTTGAAATTTCGGATGAACTTTTTTGGTCTTTGAGTGAAAATCTGACATCTTGTGTTTTAGGGCCTATCTGCTTTTACACACTGATGAATTGTCCATTTTGTGAAAATGCCTAAAAAACATGGGCGCCCGCACATAAGGTAAGAGAGGCATTTGCCCCCGAAAATTGACACCTATGTTTAGCTATTATTTTGGTTTTTTCTAATTATTCATTTGTGTTAGAGAATTAATCATGATAATAGCCTACTGGACAAAGTGAAACTAAGAAATCTAAGCGTAGAAATTCTATAAAATAAACATATTTTTAATTTTCTGCCTTCCATTATTCAAGTTCTTGCTAAAACTGTAGCCTGACCATGATCATTGGGTTCCAACTAAAACTGACGTCTCGCCTGTTCAAAAAATTCATATCGCTAGTCATCTGATCCTCAGATTTTTCATACTCCAAGCCTAAATGAGACCTACTTAACATTTACTATGCCCTTAAGCAGGGCTGTAGGCCTACTGGTAAATTTTGAGGCGGGTACACGCTGACCGGAAGAAAAATCGACTTTTTCGGGCCCGAAATTTCTGACGACCTTTTTTTAGTCATCCGCCCAAAATTTCTTGAAATTTTCCCGTCCGATAAACCTGATGACCCTTTTTTAGCGAAAGAGAAGTTGTCAATTTCAGGGCTGTTTTAGGGAATTTTTAGAACTGCACAATACCTTCTTTCCTTTCCCATCCTCCATGGTAAATTAGGCTTAGCCCACTTCCAATCGGAGGACAATGACCTTTTTTGCTAGTTTTAACTGTACAGAAGTGCTTCTGCAACTGCACAAATCCATTTAGAACTGCACATTTAATGTACAACTGCACGTTAAAAAATCCCTGGTCAATTTATAATATGTAGGCCTAGTAATATGCCTATATTACATTATAGGCTAGTAAGTTTAGTTGATAGATCTTATGGCAGTTCGTGTCAAGGTTGCAATGGAAGGGAGTTAGACAACTAATGTCAGCACGGAAATAGAAGAGGAATGTAGAAATTCAAACGAATTCTGATTATAAGGGCACATATGATAACTCCCCAAACCAATTTTTCTGCTCGTTTGCCCCATAAACCTTAAATATTCCTAAATTACACACTGAGCACCGATTGAAAGAGCGTTCTCAATATTATTATGAAAGAGTATCTTACTGCGCTCAGTGCATTGACGATTAGAGCAGGTTAGATCTCGAGATTTCTACACTGAAGGCAGTGCTCATTATTAAACTTAAAGGTGACGACACCTGCATCAATAATTTCAATAATATGTTCGAAAAGCGTTCGCAGAACAGAACTTGACAAAAAAACTTAATCTTCCGAGAAATATCAGTAATTTTTAAGTTCGTCAAAGTATGCAGTATAGGCCTACTATAAGCAACAATAACCTATAATAGTTGCTATTGACTGGAGTATCCTATTGGACAGGGCCCCTCGTGTAGCCTACGTCCATTAGATAATATATAATTATAGTCATGCAGTTAAGGAATTACAATTTGCGGTTTTCCAAAAAAGTGTCCACATTTTGATGACCAGAAAGCGGCCACCCTATTATAAAAAGAGCAATAATTTTAATCTGTGTGCTGATTCTTTACAACATAAATGTCTCGTTAATTGAGCAAGGACCTCAATTCATAAAATTACTGAATTTATTCGGTTATAGCCTGGAGTTGTAATTTTATATTTGACAAAGCATTTACTGTATAGCAAACCATTTCTAGACCAGTATTGTTGTTGTGCGAAGACATCTCGCATTCCGTCAATCTCTGACTTCAGCTGTTGCCTTGCTTGAGTTTCACTGCGAACTGCTGCTTGCTTTGAGTCCATAAACAGTTGATGAATCGATTCCATCTGAGACTTCAATTCTTGAAACAGATCATACTCACTTGTGGCATCATTTCTGTCTGAAATAGTCGACTGGCAATTGACAATAACCGCACAACTTAGCAACAGCAGACGTTTCATGACCATAGTTTTTGCTGTTTTCCTGAAGACTGGTGTTTTATGTCCGTTTCCAGTTTGTCTAAGCTATGGGAACTGAGTAATTTTAATTTCACTCTTATCGATAGAATCAGGAAGTACATGTAGAATTGTAGATCACTAAAACAAAATCAACGTCTGATAATTTAGGGTTGAAAAAAAAACAGACTAAGCTATATAAACGCTTTCATGAACATGGTCTAGGCTAATGGAGACAAAACAGGACATTAGGCTACTAGTCATTATTCTGAATAAAATGATATTTGATCGGACACTCTTCTGATCTGGTTTCTGATGCAAGTTCCAACGATTTTCAATTACTATTCAGCGCTTCAACGCTGTGGCTTTCACGGGCTCTCTCGTTAACCCGATGCCCGATTTGGAACAGGGGTAGGTAGCCTTTCAAATAATAGTAATAATAATGATAATAATAATAGTAATAATAATAACAATAGTAATAATAATAACAAGCTCTATAATAATAATAGTAGTAATAATAATAATAATAATAATAACAATAATCCATAATCAATCAAAATCTTATAATCCGAATAATGTTGTCTAATTGTGGCGCCGTAACAAAAGCACGCATGACAAAAGCGCGCAGACAAATGCGCGCAGACAAATGCGCGCAGACAATAGCGCGCAAAGCGCGCAACAAGAACCTTCCCGGACAAAAGGGCGCGGACAAAAGCGCGCAACCAAAGCGCGCAAAAAAGCGCGCAACGATCAAACATACATACATACAAAAAGTCATACATACATACATACATACATAGTATTTACATATGTACATAATACATATATACATAAATACACGCATGCATACATAAATATATACATACATATATACATACAATACATACATACTACATACTCACATACATACATGCATTGCATACATACATACATACATGCATGCATACGTACGTCGTACATACATACATGCATACATACATACATGCATACATGCTACATACACATTGTATACATACATACATACATACATACAATACATACATAAATAAATACATGTATAAAAATATTTTGTGTATTGGGTCTATGTGTTCTTCGTCGCTCGCGCGCATTTGTCTGCGCGCATTTGTCGTGCGCGATTTTGTTACTGCGCGCATTTGTCTGCGCGCATTTGTCTGCGCGCTTTTGACATGCGCGCTTTTGACCGTGCACCCTAATTGTCGTTGTGCTTCAGACGATGAGGACAAATACGCGCCTTCACGTTCAAGTGTCACTGCTCTAAACACTATCGAGGGAATTCTCTAGAGATTGTATTGTATTGTATTGTATTGTATTTAAACATTTATAAAGCGCCTCTAGTAGGGTGAACCGTTCAGAGGCGCTCCCAGTGCGCAAGGCCCAGCGAGAAGAAACAGGTTTTGAGAAGAGACAAAGCAGAGGAGAGACTACCAGAAAGAAGTGTAGAGCGAACAGAAGGAGAGAGGGCATTCCAAAGAGAAGGACCAATTGAGACAAATGATCGAGACTGAATAATAATAATAATAATAGATTTGCTCATTGTTATCCGTTGTCAGGTTTGGAGCAAGTGTTTACTTCAATGTTCGTAATATAAATGTGTACCTACATTTAACTAATAGGCCTACATGAATCAACTTGGCGTGCTTGGACAATGAACATTGAACACGGATGTAAACTGACCCATCGATGGGCAAAGCAGATGCCTGAGAACATGCGCTTGGACGGCGCCTGTATGCCTATAGTTTATCTTTATTGTGTTTGTCAACCAGTCGCTGTGCAATATTCAGTAAGGGTAAAGCAATTTATAATTATAGGCCTAAGCTGAAATCCTGTTGTCACTACTACCATCTCTGGATCAGATTACATTCGCGATTTTAATCAGTGACCATGATTTCACTTCAGTTTTCATAATTATGGGATTACCACTAAATCAAATGACATCCTAAACAAACATGTCTATGATGTCATTTGATTCAGTGGTAAACCCATAATTATGAAAACTGAAGTGAAATCATGGTCACCTATTTTTTAACTACTACTTTTTGTTTTTCAACAAATTTGCTTGCCCGAAAATCAGACTTGCCCGAAATTGGGGGCATGCTCCCTCTGAGACCCGTCTCCTGCTTTTTACTTAATGATCGCTTGTGTGCGGACCAGGATGTTGGTTTAGCCTACATCTATAAAAATCAGAGTGCTAGGCTATATGTATTTGACGTAGGCTACTTATTAAGCGAGCATCGACATATTACACGTCAGTTTAAAACTAGTGCTGAGCATGATGGAGGCCAAAATTTTACTTCTGATGAACTTTGCAACCGTTGTTTATTGTCAGAATACCATCTCAGGTAGGTATGATGCTGCGGCAGAACGGCAGAACGAGTACTGCGTAGATGTTGTGAAGTCCGAAGTAGAATCCATTCGTTACATGCTCTTGATGAATCAAAAGAAAGATGAAGTTTGCAACGACAAACAGGCGATACAGGAAATGAAATCAGAAATCCAAGACATTCGTCGAATCGTATCTGACCAAAACCAAGTTCTGGAAACCATTCGCGACAAATTGCATGAAATCGGTTTGTTGTCAACGATGGTCTTATTCCTATTCTCTTCTTCTTCTTTCTTCTCTTCCGTTATTGGTATGACGATGAGGTCTTAACGAAATTTTTCCAAACTTCTCTGCTCCTGATTGTTTAACCGATCTCAGCTAAAGTTGTTGCTTTTCTCCCTCATAATTATCTTCTTTGCTTATTCCTATGGATAAATTTATATAGCTCCACTATGGTGCCATTGGCTGGTCTGTTAGAGTACATGTTGTTGTCGACGATGCTCTTATTTCTACACCGTGGTTCAAAGAAAGTAAGCTAAGCTGTTTTTCAAATATCGTATCCATATCGAAAGTTAATCATTGTTGCACTACATAGTAAACTTTTATGCCACGAATATTCTCGCTGTGCTGAGTAGACTCTGCGATCTTTACATGAGATAGCCTACAGTCTCTGGTGTCGTCTGCACAGTGCACAGCCTTCGCACATAGACTAACTAGGTCTACGTGCGCACATGAAAGCAGCAAAGCTTGTCCTTGCCCATCTTTACTCGCCATGCAAATAAAAGCCTTTTAAATCTTTTCGTTCACCGTTTTTCGCTGCGTTAATTACATGATATATCGTCCGATTCATCCTCCATTGAAAAATCCTCACTTTGACAGACGCTGCAATGGCACTTGTGGTTGCCACAAACATCCACATTGCATTTGGAATTCTATGAAAATGTATATAATTCATTCATTCGTTCAGAGCATTTATATAACGCCTTTTCAAGGAGTTTCTCAGAGGCGCTCCCAGCCCAACCACGACTGGAGAAAAAACTGGAGGAACTCGTAGAACCCGAACTGGATGGACCATAAGTGAGGAGCGAAGAGCAACCGGGAAGTCATTCCAAACGGAAGCCCCACAATCGAGAAAGCACGGCGCTGCATAACAGCTAAGCGAGACCGCGAAACCAGAAGCTCTTTAAAGTACGTTTACTGGTACTATGAAAATTTGATGATTGTTTCGTTTTGATGTGCAAATTTCAAATCATGCATGAACCAGAATTGATAGATGATTGCATTTTTTTTAAAGAACAAGATTTCTCGTCCGCGCCTCTTCTCATTGCAGACTTCAACGATTCCAATTTGAAGTGAATTGATACTCAAAATGAACCACGTCATGTAAACTCAACTTCGCCAATCTAATCCAGCCGCTTGAATATCCTAATGTTTATAATCGTCTTAATTTATATTGTTTCCATACTTAAGCAATAATTATTCGTACGACGTGCTGTTTCAGCTATCTGCCCTCGTGGTTTCACGTATCTACCCTTGGCTGGAAGCTGTTACAAAGTTGTCTATGAAAGTCACAACTGGACTTCGGCTGGAAGGAAATGTCGGGAGTCATGGCGTGGATCTCACTTGGTTGCCATCACAAGTGCGGCGGAACAAAACGTACTAGAGACATTCCTTACATCGGAACTTTCAAGTATGTGCAAGAAGTGTAGGCCTAAACATAGTTGCGTGGCAGGAATATGTATAAAATTGACATATCTCTATAATGTGCGTGCGCATAGGCCTAATTGTACATATCAAGATGCTCAATCTGGTGCTTTTACGTGCCTAATAAAGTCGCTGCATGGGTACCTAAATCTTCAAAATAAGGATTTCAAAACAGTATGAAGCATTTACTGAAGACTTTTGATACAAAAGTAAGCACGCACACAGGAAACTGCCCTGAGAGGAAGGTCCAAATCACGATTTTCTATGAGAAGGATCGATCTGATGTACGGTAGCGCGATAGTTGAGTATCTTCATAAGTTACTATTGATAATCATTTCTAACTCGACTCACTTTAAACCAGAATATCAAGTTCCCTGATGCCTTTATGTCGACCAACGACAATCGCAACATGAAAATACAAAACTCTTTCCCTTCTCTACAATTTATTAGAGCAATCCGGCAGAACGATAAGTATTTATTATCAGTGTTAATGATAAGACAAAACTTGAGGATATTTAAAGATCGAGACCAGAACCTCGTGGTCCAAGACGAGGATCGAGACCAAAACCGCTTTTTTCAATACCAAGACCAGGATAAAGACTCAGGAGCATATACGCAATTCCCAATTTTGCCTTCAGAATGTGCACTATTTTAGACCCAGATATCCGGGAAGGGCAGTAATTTTAATTGAGTAATTGAAATTACGTAATTATAGATTAAAATTGCAAATTTTTTTGTCATTTGTTGCTCTGCATCAAAGTATGATAATTTGTAATCTGTCATCCAATTGCATTTCTTCTTGCAGTCTAATTTGTAATTTCAATTACATTCCGCAAAATCAAATTACTTTTAACGTAACTTTGTGAAGATTCTTCGGTAAAACCCAAACTTTTGCTCTTTAAATTTCGTCGCCAGAGTTTCACAGCTATTCACAGGAAACACTGCAGCTAGACAGAGTGCTACCGGGGCCACCTCGCCTTCACCCAACACATACCTCTCCCCGCAGGGACCGGGTGGGGGAAAGGGTATTATTGGGGGAGAGAAAATTTGCAGATAAACCGAATTTTCACGGGTGGCGTACCGGTTTTAGACCACAGAGGAGTTGGTATCCGGTGGAGATCTGTGTGTGGTGGGGGTTGGATGGGGTGGGGAGGGGAGTGGGCAGTTGGTGCGGGTTCGGGTGGGCCAAAACCAAAATTTCACGGGTGGCGTACCGGTTTTAGACCACAGAGGAGTTGGTATCCGGTGGAGATCTGTGTGTGGTGGGGGTTGGATGGGGTGGGGAGGGGAGTGGGCAGTTGGTGCGGGTTCGGGTGGGCCAAAACCAAAATTTACCGGGAAATGCCGTGTATCCGCGAAAGATGGAGGCAAGGTGGGTCGGCGAGTTAGGGGGTCGGTGGGTGAGTGGGATAGGGGGAAAGTGGGGTGGAGAGTAGGAGTGGGTGAAGTGAGGGTGGGGAAGTAGGGTATTGGCTGGGAGCGGGGCGAATACTAAAATCCCAGGGCAACGCCGGGTACTCCAGTTAGTACATTCATAAATGAAGACGTATGTCTGCGGCCTATAGGCCTATCAGGATGATTGCTTATGTAGCAGGCATTAGCTTTTATTTTTGTCTGCATAATGCATTCAAACCAAAAATTGATTGAAGTTTGCATTAAATCCAGCAGAAAAATAAATCCCATTGCGTGTTTTTTATAGATGATATAAATAAGACTGCTTGCCTCTCGCAAAAATGGTGGCAGGGAGAGCAATTTTGGACAAGTGGTCAACGTCGAATCGAATACAATTGTGAAAGTCCTTTTCAATGGAAAATATCATGCGATGAAAAGCTGTCGTTTGAGTTCACCAACTGGAAATCAGGTGAACCAAACTGTGAGTCTAATAATGAACACTTCGCCAATATTTGGGCCATGCACAACTTCACTTGGAACGACGCATCGTGCAACAAGCAAATGTGTCCATTGTGCGAATACAAACCTTGACCTTTCGAAACAGAACTGACGCTCTTTTCTGCCACAACATTGTGTGGTACAACGAAAAGAAGTGGTGCTGAAGTCTGACTCGTTTAGAACTATAAAATTGACAAGTTTTGAAATTATTGACTAATTAACTTTAAACTTCAGTATTCCTTACTTTCAAGCGGTATTTTAAAAAAAATAAAGTTGTTCTAAACTGCTGTTTATTTTTCTATCAGCACTGTATCATGCCACCTATAGAATGACACCAACTGGGCTACTTTTAATGATTTATTAAAGGCAATAATTATTATGTGATGGATCTCTGATCGCTGAGAAATGTCGGGTTTCAAGTTTAGCCTTATAATTACCTAATTTGCGTAAGCCGTAATTTGTTGTCCTAATAGAATAAACCTACAGTCGTAGTGTGAAGCAACTGCAGCATATTAGTGTAACTCTTGTAATCATACATAGTCTATAATAGCGAGAATTTCCCCACATTAATAAAACAGTTGTGTAGTTTGTGTAGCCTAGTAGGCTACATACAAAGCAGTAACAATAAAGCGTAGACTAAGTAAAATGATGCAGAGTTAACTTAAATATGAAACCTTGACAATCTGTCCCTTTTTACAATCTGAAAGAAAGATAGCATCATGAATACCCAGACTTATGACTAATCATACGTAGCTAGCTGTTCATTTAGCTTAACAATTTATATAGCAACATATCTATAGGAAGCGCCTGAAGCAGATCTACAAAGGATCTGAAGCAAATCTGCGAAGGATCTGAAGCAGATCTACAAAGGATCTCAAGAACAAAGGATCTGAAGCAGATCTACAAAGGATCTGAAGCAGATCTACAAATGATCTTAAGCAAATCTATAAAGGATCTGAAGCAGATCTACAAATGATCTGAAGCAGACCTACAAAGGATCTGAAGCAGATCTACAAAGGATCTGAATCAGATCTATAGGCTTAAATGATCTGTCGCACACCTAAAAAGGATCTGGAAAAGACTGCAAAGGATCTGGAAAAGACTGCAAAGGATCTGCCTCGCAAAGAGGACAGAACATATGGTCGCAGGAAATGTCGTTCCACTCGTAGTCGAGAGTTTGCCTCATATGAACGCAGAATTCTATGTTTCCTCTGCAGCTTGGTTCAAACTGGGTCCAGTGAGAGTAGGAGAGAGGCAGACGTGTGCTGTCCGATATTCTCCAGACGAATCTTTTATCGCAGCTGCTCGACTCGTTCAGTCGTCGACCGCTTGTCCAAAGCATTTTACCTGGATCGTTCCAACCACGAATTTTGCACACGTCTATACGCGCGTTCTCTAAAAGATAAGAGCGTCTTGTTAGATCTTGAATGTACACTGTACAGCATCAGCCCAGATTTTCTTCAAACCAGATACGCAAATGCATGCATCAATGTCCAAATCAGGGACGTCGCCACGGGGTGGTTTGGGGTTACTTGATATGCGTGCATACACACACACACACACACACACACACACTCACACACACGCACACCCACACACTTACACTAACACACACAAACAAACACGCACAGAAGGACAAACTTTTATAAATCTATGTTATATTTCTGAAAGTTTGTCCTTCTGAGTATATGTCTGTCCGAAGAAATTCTCTGAAACCGCACGCTAGGCCTATATCGTGACGTTCAAACCTTCTCACGCGATTTTGTGGGTCAGTGAGACTATTTTCAGCGCTCAGTTCACTTTAAATTACGTATCATGAACAGTTTTGATTCCTATATGCTAGTCAACGCTACTTTTACGACACCATTGATGGTGCTAGGACAAAGAAAGTCCCCTGACAAACTGTTCCGGACATTAATATGTTCCGGACAAAAAGTCTCTGAACAAAGTCCCAAGACAGAAAGTCCCCGGATAAAATGTTCCGAACATTATGTTTCGGACAAAAGTCTCCCAACAAAGTCCTAAGACAGAAGGTCCTGGGATAAAATGTTCCCGTCTCAGATGTCCCCCAAACAAACAGTCACTATCTAAGCTTATAGAGAAATATCCCTGAGAAAGAACATAAAGTTACATGTTCTTTCACAAGTTCTACTTGACAGCAGTTATTTTGCAAAACGACTTATAATCAGCATTATTATTATAGGTCTACACTTTCAATTTATGGCTTCATAAATTTCTAATCTAATGTAATTCCGATCATATATATAAACTGACGTGACTTGAAATAAACGAAAATAATTAATACATAATTGAAGACAATAAAAGTCGCAATATATTACAATAATTATGCCTATTACATTATAAAATTCACGAAAATTAACCACTTTAGTACAACCAAGCAAACATTTTGTAGGAAACTGAAAAGAAAGTAGTAACTTTTTTTAATAGCGCCAGCTAGGGCTCCCAGGGCTTTTGAACGTGGTAATCCTGAGTGATAAGCACAAGCACCCCCTAGCCGACTCAGCTATGATGAGTACACTGACCTCACGGTCAGTAGATGATGAGACGGCGAGGGAGAGGATTGGCCACCGCCCTCATATGCCGAGGCCTTGAAAATGAAGGCGCTAACACTTCATCCCCATTGGCTAGCCCTCCGGGCTAGCTAGACGGGATATCATCAATCCTGAGTGATAAAATGTACAATGTAGTCTAGCGAAACTAGCTCTATATAATCACGCCATACAGACTCTGCTTGTCAATGTAGCATAGGTGTACCCGCTGGTTGTGTGTTCTAAGTAGGCCTAGTCCTACTTTGTGCCTAAGGAAATTATTTTTATCTTGAGACTTTTGTCGAGGGAATTTTTCATTCAGTAAGCTTACATTGTACCAGCTGGGATTTTGTTCGAGAACGCAGAACTTCGACGCTGCCTACATGTATTTTGAGCGGAGCAGAGACTGTGAGATTGACCATGCAAGCAATGGAGTCAATGTCCGTCCCTAAGCCAGAGGGACAGCACACCTTAAGTTATTGTAACGTAGGCTACCCGGTATTAGACTACAATGATAATTATGTAAATTGCATACGCACTTGCAAGTTCTCCTGTCAAATAAGTTTTCAAGGCACTGTCCTCGTCACGCGTTGTAATGGCGACCAAGTGAGCTTGATTATGCAGCCCACGGCATCTCTGATTGGCCGATGTCCAGTTGTGTTCTTCGTAGATGACCTTGTAACAACTGCGAGCCCCGTTCACATATTGGAAACCAAGCGGACATTTCGCTTCAGCTTCAGGATCAGCTACAGGAAGAACAGAGTTGTAAAAGTTCAAGCTGAACTTCCTCAAATTTTTAAAGTCTGAACAATGATTTTCATTATAGACAGACAGTAGACACTCACTATCTCTTCCTCTATTTGTGTCTCTGTCTCTGTCTCTGTCTCTGTCTCTGTCTCTGTCTCTGTCTCTCTCTCTCTCTCTCTCTCTCTCTCTCTCTCTCTCTCTCTCTCTCTCTCTCTCTCTCTCTCTCTCTCTCTCTCTCTCGCTGTGATAGATATATAGGCTATCTTTGTTTCTCTCTCCGTGTCTGTCTTCTGTCTCTCTGTCTCACTTTGTCTCTCTCCTCACTCTCGCTCTACAGTATGTATCTCTCTTTGTCTCTCACTTACTCACTCACTCAATTATGCACTCACTCACTCACTTATGCACTCATTCACTCATTCACACAATCATTCTCTCTGTCTGTCTGTCTCTCTTACTCACTCTCTATCTATCTGAATGTCTGTCTGTCTGTCTCTGTATCTGGATGTATGTTTGTCTGCCTGTTTGTTTGTCTGTCTGTCTTCTGTCAGTCTGTTTCTCTCTTTTTCTCACTCTTGGTGGCTCTGAAGTACATGTAGCCTGATGGAATGTAAGAATATTGAATACGATGCAAAATTAGCAAAAATAGTACATAATTATGAATTTATTCAGTTGCTCATTTGAAGTATAAACTGAAATCTTAAATAACAGCAAAGAGAATATCTGTGGTTTTAAAGTTTTTAAATAATACTAGTTCGAATGCCAAGTTAGAGACAGATTGAAAACAATGTTGCGCGACAGCCATTGTCATGTTAGTCTCTGCAATCAACATGCTGTTTATATCAAAGCATGATGCAATGCGATAAAGTCAAACGTGTTGCTCTTTTTGAGAGAAAGCGTTTACTACAAACCATTTCTAGACCAGTATTGCTGTTGAGCGATGAATTGTCGAATTTCATCAATGTCCGACTTCAACTGCTCCCTCGTCCGAGTTTCACTGCGAACCGCAGCTCGTTGTATGTTCACCAACAGTTGACGAATTGTTTCCAAATCAGACTTAATATCTTCAAACAATATGTGCTCATATGTGACATCATCTCTGAATGAAATGGTCGACTGGCAATTCGCAAATATAACAGTAGTATCAGCAGCAGCAGCAGCAGTCAGCAGCAGCAGTAGTATGATATTTATGAATTTCACCAATTTTACAAGTCTGCATTCTTGGAAAAAGCCTATGTATACTCAATGATTTGTGTTCGGAAAGGCATGTTTGCTATTGTATAGGATTGCACTTTCTGCAGGACGCATAGTCTTCTGAGATTAGATTTATAAGTAGCCAGGGTAGTAAATTTAATGCTTATAGGCCTATACTGCATAATGGCAGAATAATTTAGAAATTCGTCAAATGGACAGCTCGACAATTTAGAAAGAATATCCCATTTATGTGATTTGTGCCAAGTCGTACTATAATATTCATCAATACCGTTCATCTACAAGTATACAATTATAGACCTACATTATGAGCCTCGACATAACCTATAAAGTATTTAAAGGAATATTGCAACATTCTTGCAATTTCCTCGACATAATCATAGACCCTAATAATATTATGGCAATGCTTGTGCCATTTGTGCCACCCGTATTTGCTTCGTAATTAGACTAAACATCATGCTATATAGAGAGTCTAATAAAAATGAATCTGTAGCAAACCAATTTCATCTAATCTGTTTCGAATGTTTTCCACCAGCTGGTTTTGGTCAGAAACGAGTCGACGAATGTCTTGAATTTCTGACCTAACCTCCTGTATCGCTTGTCTGTCGCTGCAACATCCAGTATTCTGTTGAGTGCTGAGGAGCTGCTGGTGAGTAGATTCTATTTCGTGTTGCAAGGCTTTGAAGAATTTATTCGCCCATTCGCCATCAGGTCTTGGATAGGTGGTATTCTGGCTGCAATAAACTAGCGCAGCACAGTTAATCAACAGTAGAAGTTTGACGCCCATCTTGCTCAGTAGTGCTTTCAAACTGATGTGGCGACATGCTCTCTTCTCCAAGTTATAAGCAATTGTAGCTGAACAATTAGTTGGTCATGTGCATGTCAAGTGCGTATCAAGCTAAACATCGATGATTTATAATAGAATTAGCCTATAATTGGCATCATGATCCACTCAACTGTGACATTAATTTTCTCCTACCCAGATATTTACCTAATGATGTTTTATTAAATCTTGGACGCAAAAAGTGAGCATCAGTTATATAGGCCCCTAATTATTATTGTAAATAACAAATGGCATCCTGATCTGCTACCGGGTATTCCATTTAACCTAATTAGGCTATAAAAATTTGTTCATACTGAGATGAGATATTTGCGTAGACTAATGATGATTATTTTATGCAGGCCTATCCTTTGGATCCAAGTCGAAACAAACACCGATTGGTTGATAGTGGTCAACAATAAATTATTGTCAATGGAGATATGGAAAAGGATAGACTAATCCAGTATGTTTATCCTGAACTAAGAGTTTCCATTAAATAGACCATGGCGAAAAGTGGCGTAGCCAGGAATTTCTTATGGGGAGGGTTTCATGTATGTCCGGATGCTTGTTTTTTCTTATAGGCCTATAAGTGGACAAAATAACCTTTAAAAAAGTTTTTTCCTAAGCCAATGGGGGTTTATCCTCAAACCCATCCTCCATTGTTCCATTGTGCCATTGTTCCATTGTATCCGACTCCCTTTAAATGATAATTTTTTAGATCTTGCCTTTATCAACTGCATCATTTTGCTCACAGTCATGCTGCGGAAACTTGGTTGACCAACATACTTCTGCATGTATAGGCCTACCACTGTGACTCCAGTCCGACATTTTAAAGTATACGCCCAACATGACTAGACTTACAGAACCCTAGGCCTATAACGCTGTTTTGGAGACTTGGTGAAGATCTAGGTTTGTCACAGTGAGGCTTAATGACCACATGCAAATATCGCTGGTGCCGGACGGTAGATGCATGAAAGGAAAATGTTTGACATCTGTCAGAACTATGAATGGTCAGTGGTCGGTATACATTATAATAATTTTGTCCTTATATCAATTAAAGCGGTCGGCCTACATGAAAGAGAATACGCAAACAGTTTTATGTAGGCCTATGCATTGCTATCTGTCAATCGTCTCATGTAATTTCAGAACTTTGAGTGACGAGCGGTCGGTATTCACTCTTTTTTGACAATCAAAAAGGCCAACATCGAACGTTTTCATAATTATTACATAGTTGGACTTCATTCATTCATTCATTCATTCATTCATTCATTCATTCATTCATTCATTCCGAAGACTTAGGCTATTAGAAGATATGAACCTGTTAATCGCCGTTGAACATTTCGGCAGAGACTTTCGTTTGTTTGACTATCATTAGTTTTATTTAACACTAGCTGTACCCGGCCACGCGCTGCTGTGGCAGAAAAGATCGTCCTCTACCTCCAACCCTCCCCCTCCCCCTCCCCTCTCCCTCCCCTTCCCCTACCCTCCCCTGCCCTACCCCTCCCCCTCCCCTCCACTCCCCTCCCCTTCCCCTCCCCCTATAAAGATATTACATAATCGGACTTATTAGAAGATTTAAAACTACCAATCGACGTTGTCTTTCGTTCGATTGACTCTAATTAAATTACTTTCTTTTATAACATTACAAAGTTTGATTCATTCATTTATCCTTCAAACGCTATATAAATCTTCTTATTTTTATTATCATCATCGTCGTCGTCGTCGTCATCATCATCATCATCATCAATGCTACTTGTAAGTGAACTTGTAATAAAATCACGGAACTGTGCCATCAACATCTCAATAAGAGGACGCGCCCGAACCGTTAGACTGCGCCGTAAGTCATATACATGTATGCTGCGCTAGGCAGACGGTAAGACTAGACTGCCATGACTTAAAACACTAACGGTTAATCTTTCTAGTCCCAGCTGAAGCGTAACCTAGCTAATAGGGACCAAAGCTATAGTCATTTGTCGCTACAAAATGAGTCTGCATGCGTGTGTGTTGCGAACTTGGACGCACTGGCGTAGGAAGCGAAGGTCCAGAGGGGCAAGTGCACTGTGCCCCCAATTTCGGGCAAGTCTGTTTTTCTGGAAAGTAGACCCGGTGTAAAAGTTTCAAATTACCCCCTCCTAAACATTACCCCCGGTAACTTGAAACCGGTTTCAGACTACCCCCGGTAATCTGAGGCCGGTTTCAAATTACCCTAGGGGGTAATCTCAAACCGGTTTCATCCTACCCCATACGGTTTCAGGTTACCCCCATATAAGAAATTCATCCAGCTTCTATTTCACCTCTAGGAAACCTTCATCCAGCTTCTATTTCTCAACCAGAGAACATTAATCCAGGTTCCATTTCTCAAGCGGTGTTTTCGTCAATCTAGCTTCTATTTCATCTACCGAAAACCTTCATCCAGCTTCTATTTCACCTCTAGGGAACCTTCATCCAGCTTCCATTTCTCAACCAGAGAACCTTAATCCAGCTTCCATTTCTCAAGCGGTGTTTTCGTCAATCCAGCTTCTGAATTTCTTTTTGTCTGACACTTAGTTAAATGGATTGACGAAAACAAATTTTGTTAAATGGAAGCTGGATGAAGGTTCTCTGAGGGAGAAATGGAAGCTGGATGCATGTTCTCCGTAGGTGAAATAGAAGCTGGATTGACGAAAACGACGCTTGAGAAATGGAAGCTGGACGAATTAAGGATCTCTGTATGTGTAATGAAAGCTGGATATAGGCCTACGGAATTCATTCGGAATACAGAGGGGTAACCTGAAACTGGGGGGTAGGATGAAACCGGTTTCAGATTACCCTAGGGCGCAATCTGAAACCGGTTTCAAGTTCCCGGGGGTAAATGTTTAGGAGGGGGTAATTTGAAACCTATACACAGGGACTAAAATTATATGAAACAAACTATAGCCTACTTGAAGTTCAACGCTCATTATCACGCCACATTATCTCCTAATTCCAATTTGCCTGAAACGAGTTAAATACCATCTCACAACCGCCATGAAAACCACCAGCAGAAATTCACGGAAAAGGATCTGAATAATTATTGACGGAAGTACATTGCAAATAGGCCTACTAGCGAAAATTTGATCGGGGCCCAATGCTAGGAATATCGTTTGCCATGATTTCCAATTACAGGATAATGTGCATGCGTGGGTTAACCGACTTAGACTTCAATTTCAAGTAGAATAATTGGGTTGGGCTGTTGTAAAGAAATTTGCCTACCCACGCTGCTAAAGTTCTAACGCTCTGTGCATGGGCGCCCGCAGAAAATTTTGCAGGAGGGGGCAAACATTTTACGATGGTCATGGTTACATTTTTCAGTGACAAAAGCATGCTAAATACAGCGCTGGAAATTAGAAACACGGGTATTTTTCAAAGACGTTTTTTAATGCAAATTTCTCAGTTTCATTTTGTGTATTATTTTTGCAAAAATTGGTTAAAAATCCAAAAGTAGATGTTAAAAAGTAGGTCCATGAAGGGCACTATTATATATAATTATATATTTATTTCTATAGAGATTTCTAAACGTAAATTTATCACTTTCACATGTGTATCATTCGTATGATTAGTGCTTTAAATGCGAAGAAATTTGTTAAAAACTCAAAAGTAGTAGTTAAAAAAATAAGTTTCACTTTTCCAGGGGGGGGCAAGTGCCCCCCTTGCCCCTATGTGCGGGCGCCCATGGCTCTGTGTTTATGATTGCCGAGCACGCGTGATTAGGCTAATCTAGTAGTAGCGTTCTTGTTTTAAAACATTGTGTCACAATTTATGTGATAATAAATACACTAGACAACAAATGTTAACTTTTTATTTCCGAAAAAACTGTGACTGTTTTCTGAAGAGGTTGACGTACTGAACACGATGTAGCCTATCACGTAGGCCTAAAGTTTTTGAGAAAAACGGCATGCAAGATTTTAACTGAAATGCTCGTTTTATTGCATACATTTACAATATAGGCTACGATAACTTAATTTAATTGGAAAACAAATCTTTAGAATAGTTCTTCCTGATAATATTGGGTGCTGATGATGACTGTAGCCTATCACTTAGAAATATTGAGAAACATGAAATTAAAGTTTTCATTGTTATTCCCTGTTCAGTTGCACATGTCACCTTGTCACCTTGTGCTTTCAGTTCCTTGAACTCTAGCGACCGTCATGACCAGTCTTCTCCATTTCTTTCTTTCTGATGTCGCTTCTCTTGGTTGTTCCAGATTCATTCCTATTCTTTCTTGAACCTCATCCAACCACCTTTTCCTCGGCCGCTCTTGTTTTCTCCTTCCCTCTCCGCATGCCAGCATCATAATCTTTTTTTCAAAAGTCCATTAATTTTGCCATTTTCTGTCCGTACCCACTCATTTGTCCTTTTTTCCTTCCAAGATATTCTCTGCATCTTCCTCCAAATCCACATCTCACATGCGTTAATATTTTTTCCATTTTCTTGGTCATTGTCCATGTCTCACAACCATATAATACTGTCGGTATTATCAAAGTCCTCAGCAGCCTCTTTTGTGACTATACTCACATGCCTATCCTTCCATATTTTTTCCAATTCATTCATTGCAGTTTTGCCTATCGCCACCCTACGCTTTATTTCCGTATCGCACTGGCCCTCTTTTTCTATTGCAGATCCTAAAAACGTAAAGGTGACATGACATAATGACGTTATTTGCGTCAATGTCATTTAGCATGTCAATCATGCATTGTTTCTGTTGGTAGGCCTATATATTGGGTCTTGATAAAAGGGAAATCTATTTAATAGAACCAGGAGTGAAAATAAATGCAGCTTACTAAAGGGATTGTCAGCTCTATAAAAAAAAGTGGTGCCTGATATCCGGGGAACGGACATTTACCCCCCCCCCCGGACATATTCCCCCCGGACATATTCCCCCCGGACATTTACGCCCCCGGACGTTTTCCCCCCCTGCGTTTTTGACTAGGACATTTACCCCCCCCCCGGACAATTTCCCCCCTCTGTACATATTATAGGTTAGGCATCGTGAGGGTTGGTTAGGTTCAGGTTAGGCATCGTGAGGGTCGGTTAGGGTCAGGTTAGGCATCGTGAGGGTCGGTTGGGGTTAGTGATAGGGTTAATGCAGTCATTCATTAACATAGGGACCCTTATGGGGGAAATGTCCTAGGTCGGGGGGGAAAACGTCCGGGGGGGGTAAATGTCCGGGGGAATATGTCCGGGGGGAAATATGTCCGGGAGAAAAAATGTCCTACATCCCTGATATCCGGGAATATTCGGAACAATAACCTACACATTTCAACTAAATGGCGCTTCAGCTCCCTGAGTTCGTCACTCTGTTGAACTGTTGACTAAGGAGACTCGGATTTCATTCCTCTTAATCTTTGGCCGCTAAACGGCCGCCCGCTTAAAGCCCGCTGATAATAGAAGGAGAGGAGGAGGGGAGAGGTAGGAAGGGACAGAAGAGGGTAGGGTGGGAGGCAAGGGACGTTCTTTTCAGCCACAACAACGCGTGACCGGGTACAGCTAATATATAACTAAGAGCGGTCTGAAGGAGAATTAATATTATTAATTCTTCCTATCCATGACTGACCCCTGCAAAAAATCTTGTGGGCACCCATGGATGGGGGGCCACGGCCCATGGAGATTTGAAATAGGGGCCGTGGCCGGATTGCCCCTTGATCACCTCCCACTCCTCAAATAAATTTATATATACAAATGGCCTATGTGTTGGCCTACACATTCAACAATGAAATTTAGTATGTCATATAACTGGGAATTTTTATCTGCATGTAAGCCTAATCATTTGACGCAACACCACACTAAGTCTTGTGCATACTAAGAGCTGGCGGTCCTGATATGGTTTAGTGTTTATCATGTAATTGTATCTGCGCTTGTTCTGTTTTGACTGCTGCGCCCGCGTGCATCAGTTTTAGTTTTTAAAAATATCCGGCATGTCCTCAATTCACACTTAAGAAACTGTTACGATTGTTAGATGAGTTGAATGATATTCATGCGGCTCTTACTGTCAAGGCATCAGTCCTAAAATAGTCGCAAAGCACGATGAGCTTTAAGCATCTCGTAACTCTGATGACCTGTGTAATGGTTGTCAATTCACAGTCAACTACTTCAGCCGTAGATTTAGTTCAATGCGATGATTTAAGGTCTGAGATGGAAGCCATTCGTCAGCTGCAGCTGCTGACGGCACAGCAGCAGCAGACGTCAGACTGCAGAGACTGTCATGAAGCGATGGAGGATATGAAGTCTCAAATTCAAGAAATTCGGGATGCTGCGATTCAGCAGCAAAATCGGACTAGACAAGGTTTGTTTGATTGTGCACTTGTTATATAGCGCTCCTTCAAGCTCTCTCTCGCCGCTCAGAGGCGCTCCCGAATGCAGAGCGGACACTGCATCGGAGTTTCACGCCGAAGCGATGAGAAATTGCGAGTGAAGGACTTGCCCAAGGTCCTTACGCGGCGAGGTGGATTCGAACCTCGAACCTTCCGGCTCCAAGGCAACGACGCCACCACTACACCACCGCGCCACACGATTTGTCCAAAACACACATGCATCTCGAACTTGTTTGCATGTATCATGTGGACCAAATACCCGTCGTTGTTAAACGGTACCGGCCCACTACTCCGATTGTCCACTATTCCGAAGATTGTTATATACACCTTGTATGACTCTCATAGTTTACTCACTAAGCTTATAGCTAAACAGCATTTTAGTGTATTGAATTACTGGCCATTGCATGGTTTCAGCGTTGGTGGAAAACAGGTTGGATTGACGAAAATATATCTTGCCAAATAGATGTCGGATTGGTGAAAATAATTTCCTCTTTAATCGAAATGGGACCTCTGAAGAGATTTTCATGCTGAAATGGATGCTGGATTGATGAAAATAACCCCTTAATTAATTGACAGCTGTATATTTGAAGACTGTTCTTTTTGACCGTGCTGGAGTTGGGAGCGCCACGGAGTAGTTGTTTCGTTTCTTTCTCGAATAGATGCCATATAAATAGCCTACTCGAATGAAAGAATTAAACTGGTCTAGTACCTTGCTCATAAGTTCTGTAATATGCCGAGCAAATTTCTGTCCAGGGTAACGGCTTCTGTTGTCATAGACCCTGGTCAAATCGGATCCATCCAGCCAAGAATAAATGAATGAATTTATCACAATGGGAGCATAAAATCTTGGTCATGTGTCACCCCAAGGTCGCAAGGACGGTATGCGATAAAGCAATACAGGCATGAAATTCTTTACAAAAATACTGGCTTCTTACAATAGCATTTAATGTTTTAGTATTTACTATAATAATTATTATTATTGATCCAGTCATAGATTCGTCACACAACTGCAATGTATACAATTCCCTGACGTTCATATATTTTCTGTGAAGGTTGTCCTCCTGGATTCGACTACTTACAAGAAATCGGAAGCTGCTTCACGCTCATTTCTGAAGCACTGACCTGGGATGCTGCAACTGAAAGATGTCGACAAGTGATGCCAGGCGTTCATTTGGCTGCAATTACAAGCCAAAAAGAAAACAATGCAGTTGCCAGTTATCTTCGATTGCATTCAAAAAGTAAGTAACAATAATTATGCGAAATAATGCTGCTGAGTTTCAGGCGACTGTTAGACAACAGTACTGTTAAATATTATGGTGCCAGCCAAAGTCACAAACAAAGCATCATAATATTTCGAAGCGCAGTAGGCCCTGCATTGACCTTAATTAAGATATTTCGCTTAGCCTATAATTATAGGCCTACGTGCTACAAAGTAGGCTAATCGTCCACATCTGTGTTGCAGGTCAGATTCATTTTTATACCCCATCAGTAATGGTCTTGAGTTCTGACTATTTTCTAGTACTCTGTTTATATAACAAGTCAAACTTTCTCTTAAGATTAGTTTAAACTCTGTACAGTGTAGGCAACATGTTATAATTATTAGTATGTCGATGATGCAAACTTACTACCGTCATAATCAAATACATAGGCTATTATTTTAAATGCAACTGGCCGACGTTGAGAGGGAAATTTGGATTTTTACTCCACCCAGCCTCAAAGCTTCAAATCTTGCAGAGCGGGGTTCCCCACTGAGACCTCACCCTTCTGGGGTATCCGGCGTTTCCCGGTAAATTTCGCGTTTTAACCCTGCTCCACCCTCCTCTGTGTGTTAAGCTTATGCCTAGAATCGCCTACTCTGCCAGACCCACACGTTGCATTTATCCGCCTGCGTGGTTTCTGCACTGAGACGCCTCTGAATAGACGCTTCAAAAATGCCAAGATAGGGCCTACGATATTAATTATGTATTGCTATTGTGGTTTTTTCTTACCTTAGGATCATCCGTAAAAAATTGCGAAACCGCTTGAATTGCGTTCTTAGCACCGCCTTCGGCGAGAAGTGACGTCAAGAAATGACGTCCAGAGAAATGGCACCAGATGCAACGATGTCGTTATTGTATAACGGTGCAATATCGCCTTAATTTTGCGTTAACTATCGCTTTGAAATTTAAAATGTCCGGATCTTGAATTTTAAAGTGAACTATGAACTGAAAATAGTCGCGTTGACATGAAAGTTTACATAAGATTTTTCACAAAATGTTTCAGCACGCTAGTATAGACGTGGGCTACCTAAATTTAAATGAGTTTAGGATTTAGGGTGCCTATTGAGCATTCTTTAACAGTTAGACTACTGTTTGCCTCTCAATCACACGGTTCCACGTCAACTGGTCTACCGACAACTCGTCTCAAGTGGTCTACAGACGACTCGTATTGATGAAATAGAAGCTGGATTTACGAAAATGTTTTTTTATAGCCTAAATGGAAGCTGGATTGATGATTTTCATTCATGTATTCCAACATGCATCCATTTCTACTTCAAATCTAAAAATACCTTTATCCAGCTTCTATTTCTCGCCTATTATTTTAGTCAATCCAGCTTCTCTTTCACACATAAAAATACCTTATCCAGCTTCCATTACTTAAGCGGTTTTCTTATCAATCCAGCTTCTATTTCAGATATAGAAATACCTTAATCCAGCTTTTATTTATCATGCGTTATTTTCGTCAATCCAGCTTCTATTTCACCTCTAAAAGAACCATCATCCAGATTCCATTTCCTTTGCGTTTTTTCATCAATCTAACCTCCATTACACCTCTAACATCTGTCATCCAGCTTCCATTTCTCAAGCGCTGGATCAGTTGTATGTAGACCAA
Source organism: Lumbricus rubellus (assembly GCA_945859605.1). Taxonomy (NCBI): domain Eukaryota; kingdom Metazoa; phylum Annelida; class Clitellata; order Crassiclitellata; family Lumbricidae; genus Lumbricus; species Lumbricus rubellus. The sequence goes on along the minus strand of CAMAOG010000037.1, from coordinate 4,737 downwards.
TTGTCGTTAGACGAATTGTCTGCATGGAGACCACTTGTCGGTAGACGAGTTGTCGGTAGACGAGTTGTCGTGACACACAATCACACATGCATCGAGTGTGAAAATTGGCATGACTTGGTGGGCAAATGATAGGAATCGATATTGTGGTAATTCTTAAATTTGGAAACCACTGAAAGCAATTGCTATAATCTTTCAAATAAGCCCGGACTGAACTGTAGCGTAATACACGGCAATAAACCTAAGGTAGCCTATGAGTTTAGACATAGGCTAGGCCAAAAGAGACGACAAGTGTTTAAACAATCAGTCAAATAAATAAACAGGCTGATGCACACACAGAAAGAGAAGAGAGAGAATGAGTGAGAAGGATTTTGCCAGAAGAGCAACGAGAAGAAATACTGTAACGTAAATACGGGATGTGCCGGTCTGCTGTAAGGCACGCGTGTCGCTCCCCGGGAGCGTAAGTTCGGCCTTCGTGGTATTTCGAAGGACTTACACCACTTCTGCCGACGGCGATTCGAACCAGAGTCACAGAACGTCTTTTCTCCACGAGAAATACTGAAGACACAGAGTTCTTTTCGATAGTTTATTAACTCTTCACGATAGCAGCACGTAATTAAAGCACGCAACGACTGTCTAATTATCACTGCGGAACTGAACCCCAGACTGACCGACTAACTTCGCATGACAGGCTTCGAACTGGCTTCACAACGACTCTCTCAGGCTGACTGACTGCGGCTGACCGACTATCTTCCCTCTCGTCCTCTATTTATAGCTTGTCCCAGCCGGGAGGCGGGGCCTAGGGAACACAAGCCGGGAACACAAGCCGGAGAACACAAGCCGGGGAACAGAAGCCGAGGAACAGAAGCCGGTAGGCGGAGCCTAGGGAACACAAGCCGGGAACAGAAGCCGGGAACACAAGCCGGAGAACACAAGCCGGGGAACAGAAGCCGGGAGGCGGAGCCTAGGGAACACAAGCCGGGAACAGAAGCCGGGAACACAAGCCGGAGAACACAAGCCGGGGGACAGAAGCCGGGACGCGGGGCCTAGGGAACACAAGCCGGGAACAGAAGCCGGGAACACAAGCCGGGGAACAGAAGCCGAGGAACAGAAGCCGGGAGGCGGAGCCTAGGGAACACAAGCCGGGGAACAGAAGCCGGGAGGCGGAGCCTAGGGAACACAAGCCGAGAGCAGACCATGGCCCTGGGGGGGGGGGGAAATCCAGGGGGACGGCTCAGGGGGAAAATCCCAGGTTCGCTATAATACTAAAAAGCTGTGAATACGAAAACGATTAACTTGTGCATTTTTATGATTTTAGTAATCAACAATGACTGTCTCAGTTCGCGATGGCCTCATGATCAAAATATGATTTGGATTGGTGGGCAGACGAAAAACGTTCGCTGTGGTGATCCTTACGTTTGGAAACCACTGAAGGGAATCCAAATACCCTTTAACTACACCAACTGGAATCCAGGAAGCCCCGACTGCCACAATTCCGTGGAACACTGTGCTCAGATGAAACAAACAAATAACTATACGTGGAATGATAATAACTGTAACTTGTTAACCTGTGCAATCTGTGAACTTAACTTGTGAATACCAAATAGGTCCATATAGGCCTACAAGTCAAAGTAGTCATACATAGCTGTTTTGTTGTATTTGGATAATAGCATAAGTAAGCGGTTGCAGTTAAGATGCTATATATTTATTCCAAGTTATACTAGGCCTGAAAAATTGCAGTTAACACCTAAGCGTTATGGTCGTTAAAGCACAGCCATCATAATTTTGTGCAGGTGGTGCAAGGCACAGGGACTCACATAAACAATTAGGTAAATATAATCAAAATAAAGGGTCGAATAGGGATCACCCGAGACCTCTGCACTCGATGCCATGAAAGTGAGTTGCAAGTAAGTCAGTGATTATAATTATGGAGCCGTTGAAATATGATCTGCGGATCAGGGTTTAAAGTGTTACAAGACGGTCATGGACGGCGTCCTGACACTTATTTTCAAATCTCTATGCCGTCCTGCCACTAATTTTCCAGCTCACCTGAAGATGTAAGGGGCGTACTGGCACTTCTTTTGGAAAGGTAAGGGGCGTCCAGGCACTTATTGTTTTACACTTTTAGCACTGCTGCGATTATTATAATGTTTGCAGGAAAAAGATATTTACACAGACATACTTTTTTGGTTTTATGGCGCTTTTCTTGTAGACCAGAATGTTAACATGCAAACGATTAAGCAGTTACGATAACGATGACTAAACGTTGTTGTTGTATTGTCAATTGTCATGTAACGCTTGCCAGAGTCAGATGTATATTTGAGATACGCTGCTACAGGGTCTATGATTTGATTGAAATCTCTTTAAACATACCATTTTCCCTGTCAAAAAAGATGCACAGTGGTTAGATGTCATTGTACATGACTATATTGTACAGGGTGCGCCAAAAAAAAGACCCCCCTAGGTTTTTCCCCAATATCTTGGCCAAAAGTAAACATTTTCAAATGAAATTTTACAGGCTTATAAACAATTCATATTTACATACGATGGCCAGATTTCACCAAAATATTTCAAACGGAACAAAAGTTATGCCAATTTTAGGGAGGTCACCCCCCGTTTTTTGACGCTTCAAAAACGAAACGCAATTTTTTGAAGTTTGTTTGCCAATTGCTTGGCCAAAAATAAGAATATCGAAATTAAATTTCTCAGTCGTATAGACAATTCATATCTACACATGGTGGCTAGATTTCATCCCAACATCTCAAGCAGCACAAAAGTTATGCCACTTTTAGTGAGACCACCCACCGTTTTTTGACGATTCAAAGGCGAAACGCAACAAAAAGTAACAAAACCACAATTTTATTAAGTCTCATCTCAAATAACTTTGTCAAATGAACTTGGTAGTGCTTCACAACTTGTGTTCAATGTGCCCACCAGGGCCTACTACGCCATGGGGGGATGGAAGCAGACTGCTTCCAATTTGGGCCAGGGGGGGAAAAGTTCCCCCCCTAATGATAAAGTTGAGTATAGAAGATTTTCTCCTGAACATGTTCCCTCGGTATTCCCCAGCATCTTCCATGGACTTCCTCATGGTAAATTCCCTGAACAATCCCCCCCCGTCATAACACAGGATAAATCTTCATTTAATTTGACTTTTTCTTAACACTCACTTAAATTTGTCCCTGCACTTCAATCACTTTCGCACCCATCCTGGCTTGCCACGTGGGGGGGAGTAAGTAGTCTGATCCAACCTGTGCCAGAGGGAAATCCCCCTCTAATGATACATGGGCATAAGAGATTTCCTTCTGGACATATCTCTCGGCATCTCCCCTTTGTACCACCCCTCCTCCCCCCACACCCACGGTAAATTACCCTTGAACGTTCATCCAACCATCTCAAGGGTAGATCTTCATTTTAGTATGACCTTTGTCTTACAGTCAGTTAAACTTGTCTCTGCGCCTATAATATGGCACGCTCTCACAACTCATAATTAATGACGTTAATTGTTATAAAAAATTAAGGTATATTTTATATCTACTGACACTGCATTGGTTTTATACTATAGGTCTCAAATAAAATGAACAATATTTTAAGAACGAATTTTAGTGATATGAGACAAATAAGCAACAGTAAATTAGTATTTTTGTTTATAGTAGCCTAAAAGGTTTTAGTCCGTTTAAGTAAACATTAATCAAGCACTAAAAGCTTGGTTGCTCAACAATAATTGAAGTTCAAAATCAAGTAAAGTAGTCTAAATGGTTTTTTATAGTCCACCCTCAAACATTAAAGCACTATTGAAGTCTGCACAAATGCAAATTGCTTACACTTGGGTAGTCTACATTTGAGAAAAATGTTCGGAGGGGATTGTCCTATATTGAAACGTTCTGGTGGAATCCAGAGAGGAAATTACGGCGAATGGTGCAAGGAAATGTCCATCGGATTTATCTGGATCTCAAAATGGATGTTGCTGAGCATTGTACAACTGATTTTGTGGGGCGCGGTGGTCTAGTGGTGGCGTCGTTGCCTTGAAGCCGGAAGGTTCGGGGTTCGAATCCACCTCGCCGCGTAAGGACCTTGGGCAAGTCCTTCACTCGCAATTGCTCAGCGCTTCGGCGTGAAACTCCGATGCAGTGTCCGCTCTGCATCGGGAGCGCCTCTGAGTAGAGAGAGCTTGAAGGGGCGCTATAACAAGTGCACATACAAACAAACTGATAGTGCTCAACTTGATACATCAAAAGAAGTTGATATTTTGCTGAAAGCTGGGCCTTTCTAAACTTCACAGAACTACAGTAGCTATAATTATATACATTACTAGTGTTTAACGCACTGTTAGCCCATAATGTGAAATTTTAGAATGTTGCCATTATATTGTGCAAATTAAAAAAATTAAATAATGGGGAGGAGACATTTTATGACATTCTAAGCCATGTTTCTGCGCATTAAATTCATGAGCAATTTTGTGAAGATGACAGCTTAAAAGATACAATTACAGGGTGCAAATCCAAAAAAGTGAAATTTTCATGACTTTATCGTTCATAAACAGCTAGCAAACAAGAGCCTAAAACGTGTGCTCTAGTCGACGCCAAAAGCTAAAAATGCGTTTTTTTTCTGGGGCTCCGCCCCAGACCCCCGCTGGGGGAGCTTACGACGCTCCCCAGACCCCTAGTCGCTATGGGCTTCGTGCCTCGGCACTCGCAATTTCGCGCCTTCGGCGCTTGCAATATAGGGGAAAATTTCTGC